>JAVTVY010025324.1:0-101899 GCA_036873755.1 Hanleya hanleyi
ACAGTTCGACAGAGAGCTTTAGCAATTTCCAAACAAAGATATGATTACCACTGGCTTTCAGATATTTATTTCTGGTCTTTAGCGACCCGGAAGATATATGTCGGTTGTGTGGATTAATCGACTGAGCATTTTAATTGAATTATTTGCATAACAATTTATGTCAACCAGGCCTAGGGTATTTGAGGCCTGCCCAGGCGCCATTTCACTCTAACCCTCTCCTTCCAAATATGTCTTTGCCCATTGAGATAGGTCTGAAATTTCTCACATCAGCTTAACTAAAAAGTGTGAAAAAAATGTGCAAGATGGCCGCTTTGAAGACTTCACAGTTACGTCATATTCCAAATATGCATTTTTGGTCGATTTTTTTGTAAGATTTTCCCAGCCCAAATTTTGACTCTTTACTGGAATCCTACATGGCCGACATTTTGAATTTAAGTGTATTCGCTTAAACTTACGGGGCACTAATGTGAGCAGCACTGAAAGAACTAACAACTGTGTTCTCCGTGTGATCCGTGTGAGGTACATTCAGTATTTTGAATTGTGAATGTGTAGCGCACCAGGAGATTTTTTTTAACAGAGTCAATACGATTGCTTACGTCATTACAGCGTTGGACGGGATTCGGCCTTAATGGCATATATAAATCAGAAGGAGACAGAATGGACATTATTTTTCATACGTATTGGAGTATTGAATAGTGTTTAGTGTCAACAATGTTTCTACTTCATCCCACAATGTGATCACTGTTGCAAAACTCGAGACGAATCCAGCCCTCCAGCCCTGATTTTAATAATCATCTGCGATCCGTATTCCATACCCCAAAATGGAATGAAATTTCAGACACCCGGAAACAGAAATAGTTAATCGCGAGTAGCATGTCAGGAAAAACAACAAAGGCAGTATCATTCAGCAATTCCATATGTGTAGGCCTAAGTAATACAGTACCCATGTTCAGAAATGTTTCCAGTGTGCCGGATTAGACATGGAATACAATATGGGATAATGCTTTATCACAGATCAGACAATGTCGTGTCAACGGACCAATATGGCAAGTTCAGACTTGAGTAAATTATCTTTAACTTTTAAGTGTGAGTCAGTGATATAAATGAATCAAACCTTGAGCACATTATTGTTTATGAACAGTTTTCACTCTATAGTAACGGGGTTCACATCAGGGATTCTGATCATGCCAATCATGCATCTGTTTGAAATCATTATTAGGTTTGAGTTTATGAGGCGCCGTTTGTCACTTTCTGATTTAATCTACTGATTTATAAATATCGGGTATTTAGCAGTCGGATATATAAATGTGCATAAAATGAGCGTGAAATAAACACCGACTTTAGTCAATTTTAAATCCTATATCAGCGAATAAAATCCGACAAATATTTATAAATACCTATATTAGATTTCAAGATATATATATCTCTCGTTGTGTTATTTCTGAGATATAAATTCCTCCACAATATATAAATATATTCCTGACAAACGATTTCTTATTTATATATCCGAGGTAACGTATCTTACTGATATATAAATATTTCAAAATGTGCTGTTGGGTATATATATATATCCAGTCTTCGTCTAACTCAGGATTTACAAATACTGAACTGAGAAAGTCTCATATATAGATATCCCATTTATAGTATGCTAATAGTATGCTGATGAGTCTCAAAAACCGATGACGGCGTCGGTTTTGGTGTTGCTTTAGATCATATTATCTCGAGTGGAAATATCCTAAGCTGACAACGCATCGGAATGTCGTCGGAAAAGGACTTGACCGCGCGTGTGACTGCCGCTGTTTTGCGGGCGATTGCGGACGAGCCTCGGGCATCGACTTCCACAAACGCTCGAAGTTCAACAATATCAACTGATGGCGATTTCGAAGAGGTAAGGTATTTATAACTTTTTAGATCATGTACTCGTTTCAAGTTAATGTGATACATGGACGGTATACTCTTTTATGTCTGGTATTATAGACTGATAGATATCTTTTACAGACTGATATTTTATTTTTTCGAAGAAATTGGAAATAGTTTCAATGTACATTAATGAGCTTGCAACAAAAATTGATAATACTCATACATGTAAATAAAATATGATCAGAACACATCATTTTTGATAAGAACAGCAAGGTCAAAATAAACTGAAATGTTCAGTTTAATTGATCGATTTTCAATCGGATAAGATTAGTCACTGATTCAGGAACAGAACATACAGGTTATTTTCAGTCATCTTCAGGGATAAATTATAATGTAATTAATTTCCTACATACCGCACATGAGAATCTGCGGAATGATTGAGCGGTGTTCGCCGACCCTTGATACACTTGAAGAGGCTTAGTGTGACATCATCATTTTTGCGGTAAACGTATCGCAACTCATTAGCATATTATAACTGGGATATCTATATATGAGACTTTCTCAGCTCAGTATTTGTAAATCCGGAGTTAGATGAAGACTGGATATATATATATATATATACCCAACTACACATTTTGAAATATTTATATATCAGTAAGATACGTTCCTTGGATATATAAATAAGAAATCCTTTGTCAGGAATATATATATATATATGGTGGAGAAATTTATATCCCAGAAATAACACAACGAGATATATATATATCTTGAAATCTAAAATAGGTATTTATAAATTTTTCTCGGATTTTATTCGCTGATATAGGATTTAAAATTGACTGAACTTGGTGTTTATTTCACGCTCATTTTTTGCAAATTTATATATCCGACTGCTAAATACCCGATATTTATATATCCGACTGCTAAATACCCGATATTTATAAATCAGTAGATTAAATCAGAAAGTGACAAACGGCGCCTCATATGAGTTAACCTGAGGAGCAGTCTGTTTTATGTGTTTCTGTATATGGTTATTGCTTGTTCATACATGTTCCTGAGTTTGACTTCCAACGAATATAAGAGAATAAAACTTGATGTATGTTGATTTTTGATGAATATTTTCGTTTCAGTACCGGTATCATGCAAATGCCAGTCTGACAGTCTCCTGAAACACGTAATAGGATGTAGACTGTTTTGAAACACTTCCAAGTTTGAGACATGTACAGACCCGTTTCACTTGTGACATGTCTCAAAAGTTGGGACAAAGTCATGTTTGGGCTTAGACGTTTCATTTTGAAACATGTAGTCGGCTCTAACATGTTTCAGCTTGAGACATGTATACACAACACGTTTCAAAATGTAGAACGTTACACGTTTCAAACGAACACGTGCTTATTGAAGACATGTCTCATATTGAGACATCATTAACTCATGTGAAAAGGACACGTGTTTCAATTTGAAACATGATGCCGTTTTAATATGAAACATATACGTACTCACATGTCCCAAAAGTTGGGACAAAATCATGTTTCATTTTGAGACGTTAAACATGTCACCAATTTTTACAGTGTTCGCATAAATCATTATGTGAACGAAGGATTCGGCCAGGTGTTTCTTTGGCATCATTATGTGTTGTCTGCAAATTAAACATTTAGGATTTGAACACTAGTTTAACAGAAAAAGAAGAATCTTGTTTCAGTTTAAACGTATTTAGGTTACAATCATGCGTTCGTGAAAGCTTTTAAAAGTGATTATTTTGAGTGATGTGTTTAGAAATGTAGGTAAAACCTCAAACTGTACATAGTCTATATCGGATTAAAAGTGTTCTAACCCTTAACATACAATTTGCAGTGTTTCTGATCATTCAGTTGAATCAGTTTTCCTTAAAATCATTAATATACTAACTTCCATTCCTTTCCTCCTGTTGTATTCTTTCTTTTGCCGCGCCTGCGCTTTGTCGATGTTCTTCATGACTTTCGGAAACGTAAAAAAAATTGAGAGATGACACTACGCGAATTTGTAGTTTATCATATTTGGGTCATTTGGAGCCCATTTGCATAACCTCCCGAGCAGAGGATCACGGGTAAATTCACGGGTAATTTATCATGCATTTTTTTGGAAAAATGACATGAATAAAACTTTTGCAAAATTTGATAAAAAATCGACCAAGGAAGGCATTTTTTGAAAATGACGTCACTGTGACGTCATCAGAGCGGCCATCTTGGATTTTTTAAACATTTTGTTGTATAGGTTGACGGAAAGGTATAGTCTGGTAAAATTTAGTCCCTTTACCTCAAGGGATAAGAAAAATAGTAGGGCGGGGGCGGGTGGGAGAATCTGGACAGGTCCTAAACATTCCAGGCCAGATACGGTTAACACAGAAGTTCTTCAGATTTCTCGCATTCTTATTAACGGCGGAAACCTTTAAACCGCGAAGTAAAGCTAGCAACCGCTATGTAAAGTTTACTCCGCGGTTTAAAGGTTTACTCGACGGTTTAAAGGTTTACTCTGTGGTTTAAACGGTGTAAACGTTTCCAAGAGTTTTGTCTGGTTTTCGGTGAAAAAAAAATGATAAAGTCATTTATGACGACGTTACTAGAAATGATAAAAATGTAAATAAAACGTGATAAACTAAAATCGGTTTGTAGAAAATAGGCGAAAATCAAGAACATCCCCAAGAAATGCAGAAAATGTAACAAAAAAAAGTAAAAAAATGTTTTTTATAAAAATGTCGAGGTCCCCTATACTATGTGTCACCCTAATTCTTGAATGTCCTCTATGGGCCAGCCTTATTCAATCTTGGATTGAATACGCAAATATACCCGATGTTTGTTATGATATACCATTAGTTTACGAGCGCCTTAGGTTGAACTACCGGTAATGTATACATATTAGCCATACATGTATATGAAATCTACAAAATATATTAATTGCGAGTCACAAGGACTCACTTTTCGCATTTCTATGTAAATGGGTTTTACCAAAAAAGAATAGTATCTCGCTCAAACAATCAAAGATAAAACTCATAATAAATATATTCACTTTCAATGATCAAAACAACGGAATTTTGTTGGCATACTGCTACCTGATAATTCCTTTGAGCAGCTCGACGTATGGAACGTTTCTCTTGCTGACTTTTCCTGGCTTCGTACTCGTCGATATTGTTGGCCAAATATCGCAGAATATCGGCAGGATCTAAGGATGCCATGGGTCTGATTTTGGACAGGTTTATGTGGAGGTCAGCTTTTATACACACCTGGTCAGGTACTCAATGTAATCCATTAATTTCGCAGGTGTAGATGTCGTGTCAATTTTTATTTTGCATTTATGTTATGTTTTATTTATTTGATTATATTTTTAATGATACGGTTAATGTGAAAACAAATTAAAACATAAATTTTATTGTATCACCTATGCAAACAAATGACTTAAAGAACGGCGGGTCAGCTAGAAAATGTCCGGAGAGATCGTTCGCGATATCCCGCATTCGGAAGATACGGATCGAATATATATTATATTTGCATATCGTAAAATATTTTAATTTCGCCCTGACTATATGAGAAGTCGTAAGTAGTACAAGCGTGGTCATTTTAGAGTAACGTTTGTTATAACAGTAATAGAGATATCCGACGTGACAGTTTCCTCAATATTTACTGATGACATGCAGAAACGTGATATATATTTTCATTAGATATCTCAATATCTTGTGTTTCTTTCTGATTTCACAACATTCACAAAATCACATGCGCGCGAAAATTCACCCAGCGCGGGTAGGATTCATATAGTACTTGTATACGGTGTTATATAAATATTGAATATGTACGGCGGCCCCTATACGACATGCTATTTTTCCAGTCTGTATTAACTTTTTAGTTCTAGGTTTGCTTCTTTTGGTTTAGTTTTCACCCGGGTGAAAACTTTCACCTGGGTGGAAACTTATTCACCGGGGTGAGAAGATTTTCATCTGGGTGAAAACAGGATTTCACCTGGGTTGAAACAGGTTCCACCAGGATGATAACGTTTGCGCCCAGGTGAAAACCTTTTTACACCGGTGAAAACGTTTGCACCTGGGTGGAAACTTGGGCGAAGTGAAAAAAAGGTTTTTTCTCGGGTGAAAATTATAGAACCCCACCCCTACATGTCGTATATGGGCCACCGTAAAGATGAAAATTGAATAAAATACATAAAATTAGTTTTTCTGAAAAAATATATATATATATTTAACAAAGATGCGACGGTATAACTTTACAAGACGTACTAAAGTTGTAAATGAGAAATGCAGAAAATCAAACATTTTCAACTGACCCCGACTATAGGATCGAACCCACAATCTTACCTTCTGCTGTACTGTCCACCGTCTATGCCTTTATCCACTGCACCACCGATTTGCTGGCCGAACCTCTGTTCAGAATTTCTAGTCGTTACTATTCCTTTAGTTTCATATAAAGGTCAACCGGACTCTGTGGAATGCCGGACTCGGAGGACTTCCATAGCTGTGGAAGCGCCCATAGTCCGCCAGATGCCATGGTCCGGGCCCTATATGTATGAGAAGGGACACTCCTGTCTAGATGTCAGTGACCCGGACACCAACGACATCAGGACCCTGGTTTCTGCTGATAGGGGGGCAACTGTTTCCGAGGAAGGACTTTTGTATCTGGATCTGGGTGCCCTTCGGGCACCCAGATCCAGATACCATGGTCCCCGGACCCTCATATCTGGTGGACCACGGTTGCTTCCACACCGGTACCAAGTCCAGGTACGCAACACTTGGCTGTCGTTATAACGGGTTATGAGAAAAGTTGTATATTTTATATTCCAGGCGAATAGTGGATATGACAGTAAATTTCTCGTCTGTGAGATGACGAACTACGATGATTTCTGGGTTTTTTCTCATTTTCTTATCCAACTTCGCCTATTTGTTCTGGATCTCGATCTAATTTCTCTTTTGATAAATCTGCAAAGCAAAATTTGCTGCACTTTGAAGGCTCAAATTTCAGACGGAAATGTGTACCTTGAGGCAAGATTACCCATGTTATACGGGAAACGCAAAAAAACACACAAGATCTTGCGTAACCTATCATGGTCCAGTTTTGTACTATGGGTCGGAGACATATGCCAATAGATTGTTCAGCTCTAAACGGAGAAAGTTCGAACTGGGAAAATGCGTACCTTAAAAAGGGAAATTTCAGAAGACCTATAGTTCTTAGTCGTCTTTTCCTATTATCCATGTTGCGAGATGTGCGAAGAATTACATCGATATATTCAAAATGCTGTCATCAATGTGAGAAATGTGAAAAAAAGCCTCTGATAGCCCATCATGGTCGGTAAGCCTCTGATAGCCCATCATGGTCGGTAAGCCTCTGATAGCCCATCATGGTCGGTAAGCCTCTGATAGCCCATCATGGTCGGTAAGCCTCTGATAGCCCATCATGGTCGGTAAGCCTCTGATAGCCCATCATGGTCGGTAAGCCTCTGATAGCCCATCATGGTCGGTTTGAAATGCCCATGATAATGTCTACCAATAATGTGCCCAGTTTGATAAGCTATCCAGTCACAAAGTTGTAACTGGTAGTAGTTTTCCATTCTGGAGCTGTAGTAAAACTTAGATATCCATACTTAACTTGCCTCACCTGACCTTTATGACCCCATAACTGACCTAAAAGATGAAAAGTGATAATAACATCCAGTCACACATTAATCGCCTCCCTACACGATAGATTGTCCACCCCGTGCATTTTTGGTCGGTTGACTGGTCTACTATATCTGACGATATCGTAAGGTCGTAGTCTCCCAAAATGGACACCAGTAGGAAATAAAATACTTTCCTGGCATTTAAAACTGGTAAACGGCCCAAATATGGCGAACAGATGAAAAGTCGCAAAATTATATTGACCCATCGAAGGCGCCAACTTGAAGTGACACCGAAAGCCAAGATCAAGCTACGATGTTTATGATATGCATAGTACAAGGTTGTCACTCCAATCAGTTACTATGTAGACGTCACAGCTACGTCATATCGTCAAAAGTTATTTTATCATTATTATGTAAAACGGTGACACACATTCTTGTAGGATCTGCGTGACCGTCATCTTGGATTCAATGTTGAATCTTTTGACCTAGATCGAGTTTCTGTTATGGACGATAGCTGAATATCGAATGTGGGATCTGTCCCTTGCTAATTTTGGATATGTGCCATTTAGCATGCGTAAGAGAAAGAGATAATGACATCAGTGCAAATGTACTTGAGAGACGATTTGTGGCCATGTCTCACACGAAGGTTATCCCCTGTTTTGTGGTAATTAACCTCAAGTGCATATGCCCGGTGGGGTATAACGGAAACTCTATTGAGATATGAATATCAGTTCGATAAAACGTCCAGTTGATCAATCGAAATGAGAAGACGACAGTTTGATCTTTCCGATATTACTGCATTGAATAAACAGCTGTGGCGAGGTAAGGAATCGACAATCGGATTATCCGATATTACTGCATTGAATAAACAGCTGTGGCGAGGTAAGGAATCGACAATCGGATTATCCGATATTACTGCATTGAATAAACAGCTGTGTCGAGGTAAGGAATCGACAATCGGATTATCCAGGTTACAGTTTACACCAGTTTTGCGCGTAATTTTATTCCGGTGAAGATGACCGCTCGTGGAGATGGCAGGCTAGCCAGTATCAATATGATATCATCGTTACTTGAAGTATCGTAAACCTTTGCCTTTAGCTGAGAAAAACTCGGTCAACCCAGGAAAAACATTCTCTTGATTAAAATAATAGTTAATTACTAGCATCCGATGAACGAAAGTAATTCAATGCTGATAATTAACAATCTTTAATGAGCCATAGTCTTTAGAGGCCATTTCGAATATCTTTTGTATATACTCGTATATTATTCATATACAGGTTACAGTACATGTGTGAATCATAATCCCAGTGAAACTGAGCTCAGATTACCGTAATTTTCTGCCACATTGGAACATCAGATATCCTCATATTCATGAATAAGTTAGAGATTTCTCATTATTTTCCAGGGTCCGCGTCCTTCTGTCTGTTCATGATGTGCGTATCGTTGATATAAACCCCATTACCGTTATTCATTTTGACAGAATGACAGCAAACCAGATATTATTGAGTCAGGAGTGAATGCCAAAGATCAAGAAAGTCGAACGAACTTATTGTCAGTACGCCGGCATCTTTCTCCACCGCCCTTTTTATATTGCGTTTAATGATGGAAGGGGAGGGTATCAACATATTCGGTAATACCAGTTGTGACATTGGCTATTGGAAGAGTAATACTGGAACTGATTTGGATCACTGGGGCATGTGTTTGAATGTCGTTTTGCCTTATACCGAGTAGATAGA
Organism: Hanleya hanleyi; assembly: GCA_036873755.1. Lineage (NCBI taxonomy): Eukaryota > Metazoa > Mollusca > Polyplacophora > Lepidopleurida > Hanleyidae > Hanleya > Hanleya hanleyi. The sequence continues at coordinate 9,225 of JAVTVY010025324.1, forward strand.
CGAATAATGCACTTGAATATATATCTCGGCCCCGAGTACGTATGGGTCGAGGATTAGACATGTGAAAGAGTATCTGATCGTTTATGCTTTTTAGATCACTTCTTGTGGAGAATATCTTAGTGGATAGTATTTGCCATACACCTATATCTTATTTCATTATTCAATCATATGGATTAATTTGTCGTAGTATTCACGAAGACAGTTATCCTTAGGGAGATTTGCTATATGTTTATCTCACAAATGCTGGTTGATTTCGATTATCATCTTTTATGTGTTTTTTTATCACATGAAGTCACACAACATATATGACTGCCCTTTGCGCGAATTTGCGGCTTGGATTTCTCGCATCGAATCCATTGAATTGAAATATTCATACGCAAACAAGGGATATGGCGTTGGTCTGCAAGACTAATTATCCGTACAAACGCTGATGATTCCACCATGACCATCACCATCACAAAATGAGAGACGTAAGAACCCGAAAGACGTTAGAATGGATCGATCACCACCGCTGAGGCGATTTCGATTAACGGGAAATTGTGAAAGCAATTAGATGAACTTCTTTCCTATATGCTATGCAATTCAAGAAGCTGATAAGAAGGCAGTCTGACGTACCCGTCAGTGTATTGTGTTTCAAAAAAAATATCTTGGGTAATGTGCTGGGATTCAGTAAATAACGTGGAGAATAAAACGCTTGGTCGTCGGCCTCGGGTCTCACAGATATTTGTTCTGAATAAGGACTTCATCATTTCATCTTTTTCCATCAGATGACTTGTGTGGGCTATTGCATTATCGGCCTGAAATATTTGTATCTAATTCCGCTTAAGCCAGTGCTGGGGACCGTGTGGTCATACGATTCAAGATGTCCACATGAACAGCTACAACACAGGCGTGGCTGAGATACACATCGTCACCGGAATCACTTTTGTTTCTTGTGATGATTTTTTTAACAAATATGCGGTCACTTTATTTGTCTGAGGGATCATATGACTTCTTGTCACAATGTCGGCATCGTTTTCCAATATCATGTAATGTTGCGGTTAATGTATCACGGTTGTGCTACACTATGATATGTTCAGTGACATGGGAATAATGAGTACTAACCACAGAATGATCCTAACGGCTTACATCTTTTCTGAACATTTGCTCACCGATTCAGTTGTTGCATTAAGGTACGTCCTGAGACAAATCCTTAATTATTGCTTTCCACTGGCATTGAGGTACACCCTTTGCTAGTGCCAACTGTGTATTGTTTGAGTGATTATCCCTCAGCTTTGCTTATATGACAAACATCATGTATGGTAATATGGTAAGATTCCGTAATTCACCATATATGTACACTGGAAAAGGAAATCAGCAGATACTGTCATATTATTATATATTATATATCTTTGCAACTCCAGCAACTTTAGCTTTATTCGTTTATTATTATTTAAGTATAAGGGCGTCATGTTTACCACGATCACCATTTCACAATGTCGGACTTTTCAGTTACTTATATATAAATATTCAGCAAACGAGCATGGCCTTGCAAGTCCTTGAATATTCAGGAAATAAAGTATATTACCCCGTTTCGCTATGTGGTGTACACGAACAAGAGATTCCATAACTCGACGGATACCGACTAATGTTTTCTCACGCGTAAGCGCGAATTAAATCGCTAGTGAATTGCATCGGTCAATGAGTATAATCCATTGATATAATTGCTCGTCCCGATAATTTGTAGCGCATTATTCCGAAAGAACTGCATGAGAAACTCGTTATGTCTGACCGCCATCCACCCTCTGACCTACCAGGAATAATTGACACGATACAGAGAGTTGAGCGGACGAGATGATCAACAGCCATGGAATATTGGGCGGTATTTGACAGATTTCGGACACAGTAGAAGCACAATATAGTGATTAATGTTTCTGGCAATGAACTTCCAATAAGACTGTGGAAATGTAAAGCTGGAGGGGAGAACCGCTTTTGTGTTATTGTTTTCTGCGTCAAATCGGTAATAGTGACATTTTAAAGATGGATTGTTCCATATCCCAATAATGAAAACAGAAAGATTAACAGAAATACACAGATTGATTAGTGAACGACAAGGATTTTAAACCAAGGACTAATTTTAAACCTACATGGGTGTCAGTGGCAACAGCAGAACACCATAATTTTCTCGTCACGATGAACACGAAAGATGGTTGACTGTTGCCTGCAGATACTATATTGACGATATGTAGACTATTTCCTAGCACTGGATAATCCCTATATTAGCGACGCTGTGCCAATATATACCCTCTTAACTGGATTTGAAGGAATCTACTGATAGTCCCGATCAAACTCCATATTTTTACCTACGCCTTTACAAAAATGAAAAGGACTTCTCTCACGTCGACTTTACGACAAGCGAAACGATTACAATTGAGACATAATTAATTATCCATTTCTGGATTGCAAAATTCCAGAAGGACCTGTATACGGCTCAGTCGAGCAGGACTATATATATTTCGCCTGGTAACATTTGCTAGATCCTTTGCAAAACATGCTGATTCCCATCAACGTCACAGAACAAATTATCAAATTATCAATTATCAAATTATGTGACCTGTGGCAAAATACGTTTGTTGTGTGCGATATTTCTGGCTTTGTGTTTCGCAAATGGAGTGTAATTCCGCCTAACCCGAGGCTACTGGTTACTTTATAGTTATAGTTACTTTATATGAACTGCTGCAATAAAAGTGCGGCTGAGATACCAAAGCTACGTTCTAGAATCCTATGTATTCTCGTCTGAGTGTGAGGTGCCGCGGAAGGCTTTCATGTGGAGTCATATGTTGCTTTTTAGTTTGGTTTTTATTGATCCCTTGAACACCAACAGGTGACGTAAAACGCAAGACGTGAACACGGCGAGATAAGTAGTAGGTAGACCGCATATCCACTCCCATTTCACCCGGATGTAATGACGTCACTTCCGGTTTATGGTGGAGGTGATGACGTGTGCGCAGGAGTGTTCTACGCAGGTATGACGTCACTTCCGGTGTGGGTGAATGGGGCGTGACTTGTGAGGATGATAGGGCATGTACAGACCTGTCTGTGTCGTTCATCTCCGTGTCTTTTCGGTGAGAGGAACATGTACTGGGGTTTTTCCCCACAATGTCGTTCACTTCCGTATTTCTTCGGTCAGGTCCGTGGGAGCTTGTACTGTTGGACGTTTTGGGATCTAGGTGGGCCACTAATGGCCCGATGGGGTCGAGTGAGGTATCAATGTGAAAGCCTATGTGAGGGGGCAACCGATGGGATGGATGTGGGGTAGAAATATCGTCATTCTGCGCATGCGCAATAGACAAAGAGTATGGAAATAGACGTTTTGGGATCTAGGGGAGCCACTAGTGGGCCGATGGGGTCGAGTGAGGTATCAATGTGAAGCCTATGTAAGGGGGCATCTGATGGGATGAGTGCGGGGTTGAAATATCGTCACTCTGCGCATGCGCAGTGGACAAAGGGTATGGAAATAGACGTTTTGGGGTCTAGGCGGGCCACTAGTGGGCCGATGGGATCGAGTGAGGTATCCATGTGAAGCCTATGTGAGGGGGCTAGACTAGGGTGTCGTTTCCATTCTGCTGCGCAGGTCACGTGGCTTGTGACGTCACTTCCGGGTTTCACCTCCAAACCCAGAAGAGTTCCAATGTTCTCTTAGACGTCCGGATGTTCAACCTCCGGGGGTTTTCCCGGCCCGGCCCGGCCCGGCCCGGTCCGCCCCGGCCGCAGCGCACGCGCGCGCGGGTTCTCCGGCCGCACGCGCGCGCGCGCGGCATCACCGGCAGTGCGCGGATGAATGTCGGGTCAAAAGGTCAAAGGTCACATCCAGGTCAAAAGGTCCAAGGTCTCCCTTTCGGCAAGGTTAGGAGACAATGTTGCGGCATCGATATACAGAGCTTGAACCCCAAAAGGGGATTGTAAATTAACCTGGGAAGGATGGGAAGTTCCATTTGGACCAATCAGCGGTCGAGAAAAAAGAGCCAATGAGCGATCGATAAAAGAACCAATGGACGGGTACTAGGATTTCGCTCACGTCTGCGCCTACATCCGGGTACTGGGATGCTTTCGCCTACGTCCGCGCCTACATCCGGGTGTTTGTACACCCGGGTAATGTTTTCTGGACATGGATGGGTTACCTTTGGCTTCATTCTAGGCCACTGATTGGCTAATACGGTGTTCAAAGCCAGTTTCATGCATTATGCTCATATAGAAAACACACAAGACAGGGTTTTTTGGTGAGATCTCATTTTGCTTTTTATTCAGTAACAACAACAACGTGAGAACAACCACGTGAAAACTGAAGCCCAGAACAGGGGGCTTGTACATTGAAAGAACTGAAGCCCAGAACAGGGGGCTTGTAAGCTTAAGCCCAGAACAGCGGGCGTGTGTACATTGAAAGAACTTAAGCCCAGAACGGGGCTTGTACATTGAAATGATGGGCGGCCCAGTCATATACGAGTACATCGCGGTCCTCGGCCTTGGGGTACTCGTCAAACATCTGTACGATGGTAGATAAAGGTCTTCCCCGGCATCGATTGTACAGGTAAAACAAGCAATATTGTCCGCACACGCTACTGGCCAGGCTTTGCAACGTTTGACTGTTCCAACACCACGTCTCTGTGCCTTGATCCATGAAGTCTGTTAAATCGGGATGGAGGTGTGGCAGGCCGTACGGGTCAAAGTATTCGCCCTGCTGTTCTGTCAAGTACACGCCCACCCAATGTTCACCGGGCCGATCCATCGGGTCCGTGTTGAGAACGTAAGCAGCAGGATACATACGGTCTAATGGGAACACATCTCGGGCGAACACCCCTTGAAACACCATACGTGTCTCTGGGTCATTCTCCAGCACGGTGGTTATCTGGTCTGTATCCATGTTAGGTGGAGAAGTCACACAGGACGTTGCGCGCTTTGTCCACTTGAATGATGTTGTCAAATTCGGCGTAGCAGATCACATTGACGGTGCTCCGGAGGGCTCGTGCAAAGTGGATTTCCAACCGTAAATTGCCTTGCTTGGCGAGGGTCAGCTGATGGTCGTTCTCTAAGGTGGGGGTCAAATCGAAACAGAACAACGTGTATCCGTTCCCGTAGTCCTCCCGACTGATCATATTCCCTTCGTCCTGGTTGATTTGACCGGTGGCTGTAAACAGGCTCTGATAGGCTCGAATGAAATTCGCGCGCCCAAAGTTCGGTGTTAAGGCCGTGGCTGGCACCTGTTGTCCATCCACATGCAGGGCCACAAAATTGATGCCGAAATGTTTAAAGTCAAACGGATTCTCTGGGTAGGCTCCACTGAAACTGGTATTTTCCACACAGGCCAGGATCAATCGCTTGGGTAGTTCTTTGTTGGCGCTCATATTTCCAGCAGACACAGAGAACACTTTGGTTTGCACACGTCGGATAGGGTACTGGGCTGGTTTTGTTTCCAAGGCTTTGAGATGTCCCAATTGAACGGCTGGATTCGGTTTCACTTTTCGGACATACAGGACTGCGTCTTCGATGACAATCTTATAGTCAGCTGCATGCCCGTCTACGTTAGTGGCCATCAAGGCGAAGGTCGGAGGCGCCCGTATCAGTCGGATTTTGATGGGGATCTTGTTCAACAGGTACCGGACTTGCATGAACATGTCTGCGTGCAGTAGACCCATGAGATCCACCGCGACGCCGTTCGCGGTCAAAGCCTTCCGTTTGCTATATCCCGTATTGTTGTTCTCTGCGCCCATGTGCTCGGCTTTGTCCTGGTAGAATAAAGCGGCTGCCAGTCGAGATTTTTTAGCCTCTCGCCCATGCGACAACAGCGTCTCGATGTAGGCTCGATAGGGGTACGTGTTGGTCGAGTCACTGATGAGTTTGTCGCTGAGAAATATATCCACCTGTTGAAACATCGAGTGCAGCCAGAGATTCGCCGGGCCCACCGTTGCTTGGTCAACGATTCTGGAGGTGTTGGTCGAGTCACTGATGAGTTTGTCGCTGAGAAATATATCCACCTGTTGAAACATCGAGTGCAGCCAGAGATTCGCCGGGCCCACCGTTGCTTGGTCAACGATTCTGGAGCCATCTCCATTGACGATCTTGGCTTTCACATACAAGTATGTATGGGCTAAATCCACATAGGCCGTATCCGCATTACTGATGGTGAACTCGATGGGCCCTGTTGCGCTGATGCTGGACAGCGGGAGATGCTCCACCCATAATCCTTGTTCGGCACTGGTCTGTGTGGGCGGGATGGTCCACAAATCAAATTCACTGTTGGTGGAGGGACAGGACTCTGCGTGGATCAAGGACATGTTTTAAGAAAAGATATCCTGGGTCTTCGATGTGCGTCGTCGCTGGGTCGGTCGTCGACTGGTGCGTGGTCTCGGTGGTGCAGGTCTTTTATTCCCTACGGTGCGTTGTGCTTTGGCCACCAAGACGCCACCGGCGACTTGCAGTCCACTGCGTACCGCTTGTTTGCCGATTGCTTTCACCCCACGCGTCACCAAGGGCAGGAACGTTTTGACGATGCTCCCGAGTATGTTCCCCAGTCCATGTCCACGTTGCATGCGTGCACCACTAAAAACCGGAAAGCCACCGCCGGCCTGTTGGGCATAATAGTCCATATAGCTGCGTGCATCGCACTCGTAGGCACCTTCATTATACAAAGTGGGGAGCACGTGCTTGTCGAAAATGAAGTGTCAGCACCACTTTCCCGCGTTCGAATGCCACCGGTCGTCCCGTGTCATCTCTTATATCCACCGTGATAGTGTTGATGTGGGTTTGTCGTACGGGTAGGTAGAGCATGTGGGTGAAACTGTGGGTGACTTGATCTCCATACAACTTTTTAATTGGCACCACCCGTAACAGAGGTGTGTTGATATCGCCCACGATGTGGTTGTCCACCACGTCCGAGTAGACGTAGAGTCCGTACATACCCGACTTCATATCCATCGGGATCTCGCCTTGGTGGGCGGTGAGACCAGCGAACGTCCGTAGATCGAAACCCAACATTTGCTGTAGGATAGGACTCAGTACGACACTCGCGTTGGCGATGACGATAAGCTCTGCCTTGTCGTTGTGTGCGTTGTAATCGAAGTCCACGTGATTCTTGAAGGGAAAGGATTTGATGGGTTTTGAAGTATTCGTGACCTCCCGTAGAGCCTTATAATGCAACAGTCTTGACAGCCCACCGATGAACTCCTTGGGAGTATCGTATTGGCCTTCGGGGAGGGTGAGTCGGGTGTCTTTTCCTTCATAGGTCACCTCGTACCACACTTCATTGGCTCGCACGTTGTACCACGAGTAAGGGTATTGGATATCCACAAGGCCACATTCCCAGCGCCCAGGTAAATGCAACGGTTGCGGTAACTGGGTCACGTACTTGGCCAAGGTGTGGTCAGGAAACACATCCAGCGAACTGTTACTGGGTAGGGTGAGGTAAAACATGGCGACTGAGCTGTCCTGCTGCTGCTGTTGGTTTTAATAGGTGTTCCTGGCCTTGGGCGGTTGTGTCCGGCGTCGTGTTCGTCGCGTTGACTTGCTACGTGTCACGGCTCTGGAGATGTGGGGTGTCCTGATCAAGGATGGTTTTTTAAAGGTCTGAAAAGAAGGTACCCGTTGTGGTGGTGGTGTTTTGGGGGGTGACTCCGGTTCCCATTCGGATTCCCAAGAAGGTAGTGGGCCACTCGGCGATTGCTGGGTTCGCTGCATAAAGGCCCAGCGGTGGGGGTTCCCCACCAATTCCTGTGGTACATGCATGTCTTTCAAGCCTTGAGCGAAGACCTCCCATCCTCGAGGATCCGTGTGCGACCTGCGTTTACGCATCAGGCCATTCACTAAATCCGTCATGTGGGTCCCGGGGACCACCTGATTCTGTACCAGGAGTTCGCCTTTATCATTCCAAGTCATGTTAGGATTCTGTTTCATCCGTTGTAATACCAGGCCAGCTTGTTTCTTGAACGATGCAGGTACGCTCTTCAGCACTTCGTCTTCCACCCACTGTGGGGCTGTGGGTGCTACCCCTGGTAATGGCGGCTGTTGGAGCGGTGCTGAGGTCGGCGGTGTGTCACGTGGTGGTGGTGGTGGTGGTGGGGTAGAGAGGGTTTTGTATTGGTCCATGAACGTCATGTACCGTTGAAGCGTCTCATTGTACCGTTGTACTTTCTCACTGTCGCTTAACCCCGGTCTCTGTAAGATCTGTTGCATCTCTCCATCGAGGGTGTTTATGGTCTTCACCGTAGGTGGGACAGGGTAGGGTGATTGGAGGTTTTGAAGGAACCGTGGTTCGACGAGGACCATTTTTTTTCGTGTGGTTCATTGTCGGCCGAAGAGTCCACCCAATACTGGACCCAACACCGAAGCGGCCAACGGTGCTAAGATGGCCCCGAGAAAGCCGCCTTTCTGTAACACCTTTTTCTTTTGTGTTTGAGGGACCCGCTTCTGGACTAGGGTTCGGAGACCTGTCTTATGCTTGGCCAACTTGGTCTTCTGAGCCGGAGTCAGTTGTACGTTGCCTTTGAACAGGTTGTACCCGATCTCGCACAGACAGCGTACAAGGTCAGGGTCCGCACCGCGTACAATGGTTCGGACCAACTCGGGTGGGGCCGTCTTCAATACACGGAGCGTCGGGGCGTGCTTCCGTACTCGCGCAGACATCATGTACAACTAATGCCAGAACCCACAACTCTGCTCCTTTTATCTACTTCAGAGAACAGAGACAAAGTCAGCCATGCTGTGGTATTCATTGTTTTTATTATCCCCATCATCAAACACATACACCCCAGCTGGGGGCGCCACTGTGGGTGTGTTTACATTATTTTTGCATGTACACGTGGTGGGTCTCTCCGGGAAAGATGCCGGTCCGTAGTCGAAGGTGGTCGGGGGTGGCTTGCTTGAGGTCGAAGAGCATATACCGGTGCTGAGGGGTTGTCGCATCTTTGAAGGCTTCCAACGCAAACGGTGTGCGGCCGGGATACATCTGTCTCGCCAGGTGCAGCAGTTGAGTGGTATCTCTCGGGTTTTTGAAGACCACCAGGTAGTGGGCATTTAAGCTGATGTTCCGATGTTCTTTGTTTTTACTGAACAGATTCTGCACAATGTAGATGATGCTGAGCCGTCGATGGTGGCTGCCTTTGGTAAAGAGTTGGGTGACCCGCGCATCCGTCTCCGCCATGAGATCATCCAAATCGGGTTCCAAATCGGCCAGGTTGGGTAGGCCTTCCACGAACGTGATGTGGGGCATTGCTGCATACGCTTCCTGCCATTCTCCGTAACACCACACGACTCGGGCAATGGGTGGGGTGATCATGCTGTCGGCGTGTTGAAGGAGCTTCCGGACGAAGTGCGTTTTGCCGGACCCCGTCGGTCCTGCGATGACGCAAGTGAAGGGATGCCACCCAGGGTCCATGGTTCGAGGTGTATCCGCTGTCTTGGTAACCCGCTCTTGTAAATTTCGTACGAGTGAACTGGAGTGGTGGTGGTGGGTACAACGTCGGTAGTCGTTGTCTGTTCACTGCGAGTGATGATGGTGGTGGGTACAACGTCGGTCGTCGTTGTCTGTTCACTGTGAGGGATGAAATCCGGTGGGTCTTCAGACGTACTTGGTGTACTTGGTGTAGATGTTGACTGTATACTTGGTGTGGAGCTCGACGTGGCTTGTGCACGGGGTGTGGTGGTGACTGGGCTCGATACGGGGTTGACTGGTGCTATCTGTAGACTGGTTTCATTGATGGCTGATGTTCTCAGTTGGTTAAGTAGCGTGCTGACATAGGCTACGTCGTAAAACACACCTCCGCACAACACACTCAGCAGGGTTAGCACTATCACCACAAAGCCCACTTGCGCTTTGCGCGTTTTGGGAGACGCTGTGTTCAGAGGCAGCTGCTGTTTGTCCATAGCACCGTGGTCGAACGTGGAATGAAGGATGACGTCCGGTAGTGGTGTCTGGCTTTATAGTCGTTTCACCTGGTTGGCAGCGACACAGGAATTGAAGGAACTGGGCCAGCCTTGCCATTTGACGAAATGAAACAGTTTGCCACGTCGACGTTCCGTTTTGAAAATCTGCTCCACCGTGTAGTAGTCTTGCTGTGTTTTTACGACAGGCTGTAATTCCATCTCGTAAAACGTGCCTAGCAACGGTTCCCCTTGAAGATCTTCCAGTTCATAGACTCGCCGCTGTCGGGGTAGGCGCCGTTTAATCAGGAAGTGCTCATCGCTCCAGTTGGGCAAGTAACTTTTCTCAAATTGACCTTTGACTTTACTGATCCGTACAGGGTCCCCGATCTTGTACACCGCCTTCGGCGTTCGCTGCGATTGCCTGGGGTACAATTACAAGCGTCTAGTCCGTCATTCATAATCCAGCCGTCGTCCATTAGAGAATATCCGCGTCCATAATCCAAAGACCTATTCCATTTTCCATATAACAGTATTAGCACCAAATTCAAAAAGACAATCATAGTATACATAAACATAGGCTTGTTTCCTGCAAGAGAGAAGCGGTCAACAGTTTTCAATGATGCCGGCAAGACATCATGATGTTCCAAAATATCAAATCCGTATCGCTGATCAGTATTCTTAATCCATAATATTCGTTGTAAGTCGTCATCTAAAGAATGATGTATCTCAGTCACGCTTTGATTGTGACTGTTCATATGAGTACAATGAGGATCTTGAAGTACATGGGTTCATACGGCCCCTAGCCCCGGGTTAAGCGGAATTAGACACAAGTTACGAAACGTAGCGCCATAGATCTTGCACGCTACGTTCGTATTTTGCTATCAGCATGCGATATGTATCGCCAAATTTGAGAAACTTTGAGTGGAGGCGCTTGGTGGAATAGCCCTGTGCCGGACTTGGGCTTCATTGCGTTGGGTCACGGTAATGGGGGCTCTCTCTATACTCCGGTGATAGGCTCGATTGTAACCACTCACAAGTTTCGGGAGAACATCGATGTACCGCCTTGTATTCTTATAGGTGAAATATTTATACATGCGGCCTTTGAATGTCCTGTTGAACCTTTCCACCACGGAAGCCTTGGTCTCGTTGTACGTATGGAAGAAAAACACCTTCTGGGCTTTCAAAAACTGTTGGAACGGTCTGTTGTGGAATTCCGTGCCTTCGTCGGTTTGCAAATACAAAGGTTTGCGCCCGGTCTTGAAGATGTCTTCGAACGCCGCTATGAGATTCGCCCCCGTTTTCGTCCGGATGGGTACCACCCACGCATACTTCGATAGGATATCGATGCACGTCAAGATATACCGATTCCCATCGTTGTGTTTGGCAAAGGCGCTCATATCGACCAAATCCGCTTGCCACTGGGCATCTATTCCTCCCACGATGACCCGGTTCCGTAGAAAATGGCGACGGACAGATCGATGTACGGTATAGGTGTCTTGTTTTCTTAACCAATCTCGGACTTGGGCACGTTGTATCCCCTGGGGTTTGGCCGCTCGATAGAAAGCCGACAATGCACTATAGGCCGCCGGACTGTCGGGACTGTAGTATAAGTTATCCAACACCTTCTCCCAGCGCTTCATGGTGACAAATGGCGATGGACCCTGGCTCTATCGTTTAATTATAACGGGTATATCTTGGGCCGGAGTTTCTGATTTTCTTCGTTGGCTTCCACAGTGTCCATGGTAAATGACCAGTCCAACTCGTCTGATGACCGCTTGATAAGCACTTGATCCACATCTACCACGGCATCTTCCAATGCAGACCATAGATCAGGGTGAAGGGTAAAATGCACTGTACCCCCATCTAGCCGAGCCAATTGAGCAAAGAAAGGGCCGCGTCGGATGTACACATCGTGACACAAGTGGATGAGGTCGCCGTCCAGTTCACCAGACAACACCCGTTTGAATTTGGTCCAGCCCTCTCGGGACAGACGAATGTGGGCCGGGCACGGTTGTGTAGGGTCCGCATCACAGATGTCCCCCACCTCCTCCATGATATCGACCTTATCCGCATAAACGTGCAGGAAAACCTCGGGGGTCAAGCTGAGATACGCCAGTATTATATGCTCCGTCATGGTCAGTACGTGAATGGTACCAGATTTGACTGTCTCTCGTATTTATAGGGAGAACCCCGTGAGATCAAAGGATTGGGTGGTCATGTCACTGGGCTGACTGAGTCTAGCCGGGTAATCAATGGCATCGTCGTCTGGTTCATGGCTAGACATTTGTTCATTGGGTTCTGCCGCTGCTTCTCTCAGGGCACGAGCCCACTCCAACTCGTCTGATGACCGCTCGTCCGGTGTAAACAGCTGGTCCACGATAGGCACCACTTTCTCGAAGGCTGTCCACAGATCGGGGTCTAGGGTGAAGCCTCGCGTAGGGTCTTGGTAGCGGCCCAGGCGTGGGAAGAAGGGTCCACGGTGTACGTAGATGGCATTGTCTATGTGGATGAGGTGTCCGTCGAGCTCGTCGCTCAACACCCGTTTAAATTTGGTCCAGCCGTCACGGTGTAGCGTAACCGTATTCGATACGGTCTCAGCGCGCGACCAGCAAGCATCTCCACGGTCTTCCACGAGGTTGACTTTATCTTCATAGACGTGTAACCCCACCCGGGGTGTAAGGGGAAGGATGGCTCGTAGGACTGGTGACATGCTTGATCCAATGACAAATGGTGAATGACACACATTCTGTCTGACCCTCGTATTTATGGTGAGGTCCCACTGTCAATGCCACAGCGCCAGGGGCAATAGGGCACAGACTATTGTGAGGCCAATCAGCCGTCGCTGGTTCCGGCGTGAGCGCTCGTGGTCCATAGCCCGAGCATCAAGGATGGCTGTCATAGTCCAGTAGTGGTGAGTGGTGGCACACCTCTCCATCGAGTGCACTCTGTCGAGGACCGCTTCTGTGAACTCGTTCAGGATCTGGCGTCGCCCCTCGTTGTCGTCGCCATCTGCAAACATGGACCGGACCACTGCTCGGTAACCCGTGAGTGAATTAACCACGGTGGCATGCTGTAAAATGCGAGTGGCATAGGGCTGGATCTCCGTCATGGCTCTGCAACCGTAGAAATGAAGGTGTAGGATCCAGAGGGACGTGTTTTATAGACCATGTCACACATGCGCGCCTAGATGTAGCTCTACGGGTGTAGTCCGTGAGACGTACTATTCTGATTGGTTATGTGGCTCCTATAGAGATAGTACCTTATCGACAATGGGGACTACTTGTTCCAAAGCCGTCCATAGATCGGGGTGCAGGGTAAAACCAACGTCGTTCAGACAGAGGAGTCGAGCGAAAAAGGGACCGCAGAAAATGTAGACGTCGTCACACAGGTGAATGCTATCACCGTGCAGGTCACCCAACAACACCCGTTTCAAGGTAGTCCATCCTTCCGGTGACAAAGAGACGTGCGCTTTGGGTTCAGGCGTACACCAACACCTAAGTCCGCTATCGATGAGGTCCACTCGTTTGGGGTACAACAATAGGGTGCAGCCAGGTGTAAGCCTCCGGGTAGCCACAGTCCCTTCTTTCACCTCGGGGTGTAGTAAGTCATCCACCTCGGGGAGTACATCTTTCAGTGCCATCCATAAGGGTGGACAGGGTGTGATATAGGTACCTCTACTCTGTTCCAACCGGGGAAAAAGGGAATCCTCTCCAGCAGTGCGTAAGTGCACGCCGACTTCCACGTGCATGAAATCCCTTTCGGGTTTCTTTTCCTGTAACAATCGTGTCAATAGAGTCCAGCCTGATAGGGATAACAAAATCTTCACCTTCTGCGGTGCGTCTTGGACCAGCTCCAGGTGATCGTCATTGACGATGAGGTAGACGTCGGAAGTCAGTTGGAATAACGCAAGCTCTGTTCCGCTCGCTGCCATGGTGGGGAATGAAAAGCGAACGGTTAGAGAGGTGGCTTTATAGTGTACCTGTTGGGTAGGGTTTTATACACCGTGCGTGGCACTTGTTATACTCGCTTGCGCCATAAGGTCAATAAGGTTAGAAATGCGCTTTTTTCTACTACGCCCTGTGACGGCCCTTCGTGAATGGGCGTAACCTGTGAACATCATAGGAATGCATGTACTAACCTGTCTGTGGGGTTTTTCCACAATGTCGTTCACCTTCGTGTCTTTTCGGGTACGTCCCTGTCTTTTCGGTAAAGTCCGTGTCTTTTCGGTAAAGTCCGTGTCTTTTCGGTAACGTCCGTATCTTTTAAAGATGTTCGCCTAAAAATTCTCTCTCTCCCTCCATCGCAAGACGTCGTAAATATTTGCCACACCTTACATATCTCACCGTGTGCACGTCTTGCGTTTTACGTCCCCTGTTGGTGTTCAAGGGAGCAGTCAAGACCAAAGCATGACTGAGATATATCATACAGTAGAAAACAAGTTCGAAATTTATTTGTAAAATAACTAGTGAACTAGTGATCGGTAACACCAATAGAACGCCATCATTGAAAATTTGAATCGCTTCTCTCTTGCAGAAAAAGAGCTGTTGTTGTTTTTGTTTTTGTTTTCTTTTTCATTTTATACACTTTTGAAATTGATGCTATATGTCGTACGATTATTGACGCGGAAATTCTTTGTGGACGACGACTGGATATTGAATGTATAGCTGTTTTGGGGCAATGTATGGCTATTGTCTAACGTAAGTCGTCCGCTCTTCCATAATTCCAAGCAGATACATCTGTCTTAGCATTTTGTGGGATGCATTAACTTCTCTATAAATTTAGAAGCCGTCCAGAGAACGATCCATCTTCAGGCATGGCTGTTGCCACCGTCGATTTTTTTTCTCTCTCTCTCAGGAACGACCGCAGTCATACAGGAACTACGTGTACGACAGATGTCGTGAACAGTTCAGTGCTTGGCTGCCAAATCTGCCAACCATAATTGATCATTTAAGGGTTCAGGACCCCTAACAGGCTTTCAACATTCGGAAATTGTGTTTTCGCCTAATAGAAATATTCATAATCAACTCCATAGGTGGGTGACAACAAAGTGATAAATCCAAGTGTCTACTCCGTCATTCAATATTCAGCCGCCGTCCAGTAAAGAACTTTCGCGTCTTAATCCAGTGGCCTATTCCATATTCCATATAACAGCATTAGCACCAAATTCAAAAAAAACAACAACAATCATAGTATAGATACAGGCTAGTTTTTCCTGTAAGAGAGAAGCAAAAAACACTATATCGACATTAAGCCATCAGAAAAGTGGCCTGGAGAAAAAAACGTCGGCGATCACTGCAGGTGAGTCACGCATGTTTATCTAACACATTGTGATCAACTGATCAAGTACTTAACTTTCTCTAAACTTTTTAACAAACAGTATTGAATATTCGTTAGATTAAAGTTGGGTTACAGCTGCTACGCTCTTAGGAGTCATGAAATTCTCACCGCGAGTATGGAACAAATTAACTACCGATTTGAAACGCATTACTTCCATATCAATATTCGAATCTCGATAAAAATACATCTTTATTATAATTCATGGAAATGAACCCCTATCACCATTTTGATAAATGTCCTCATATTCTATCACGTATTCCCTCATTTCCTAAAACACATATGCGTCGCAAATGTAGTGATAATTGCTCTTCCTGCAACTGCTGTTATATTAAATTAAATTTATCTTCTACAATCTATAGCCAATGTCTCATACATTCACATTAACTATATATAAACATATATATTTTATATAATTAGTGTAAAAAAATCACCAATAATATTCATCTGGATATAAAAAGCCCTAGTGGTTTTATTCCCGGCATTCACAGCATTATATATTTTACCAATGAATTGGTAAAATATATTTTACCATATGACTTCTTGTCTGCGCGCCGGCCTCCTTTTGGTTTTTTTCGAATTATTGAAGATTCAACTATCATAAAATCTTTCCCAGAACAAAATTTAACACAATGAGGCAATCTGAAATTTTAGACAAGAAGTCTAGAAGTTATTAGCCTGAGAATACGAAGAATACATTTCATAAAACGAATAAAAATGAATAATCCAATCTTCTCTTCAATGTTCATTGTTAAACATGTATGCAAAATGTTATATGAATATGACTAAATGTGTTGCTTTGGCAACAATCTCAGCTCAATAGAAATGGAATTGGATAGATAGGGAGTGTTAAATATCAAGTTTTTCCAATTACATATAAAGTTTATCGGTGACCCTCATTATTTTAATTTGTCTTTAGATGAAACGAGGTGATTTGCGTGTCATCTGAAATGTTTAGTTTTATCTAAAATCAAATTTTATGGCTATTTTTCGCATCCCCTGTCATTTTTTGTGTTTAACTGAGGCAAGGGATACACCATATTGACGGACATTCATAGCATGGGCTGATATGGTGAACCCAATTTTTATTTTATATTTCTGCTATGTGTAACATGCTAATTTATATAAATCGGAACGATATGCAAGAGGTGGGGGAAATTGACGACGTCTGACGACTAAAAAGCAGCCATATGAATCTACAGGAAAGCTTCTCTCGGCACCTCACATTCAGACTCGAGAATACGGTGGATTCCCGGACGTAGCCTTTGTCTCTCAGCCGCGCTTTCATTGCAACTGTTCATGTGGAAACTGTGAATTATCCACACGGCCCCTTGCACCGGCTTAAGCGGAATTAAATACGCTAGCTCGGGAGCTGTGATGACAGATCAGCTCAAACAAATAACTCATCTGATGTTAATGGGTGAGCATCGAAGACGTCTCATGGAGTGAACGCCTTAACATGGGGTAAACATGTCAATAAATATGTCATACATAAACATGTAAAACGTGTCAATAAAAGTCTCCGTTGAAGAGTGGCTCATCCTCATTCACGAGATTCAGAGGTGGGTGATTTTTCAAATCAACTATTGATTCGTGATCGCTCACAGATAAAGTATCTGTGTAGGCCGCCATTAGAGCTCTAATTAGCCGTCGCTGATTTATAGTTCTGGATAGAACTGGAAGCTTAGTGAAACGTCATATTTGAAAGGCAGAAATTCAGAAAATCTGTTCCATTTATACATAGGGGTAACCCCCTATAGAGCTTAACCCTTTGAACCCTAGAAGCCGCTTTAGCGGCCTATTGATATAATGTATATACCCGAGAGGCCACTTTAGTGGCCTCTGACGTCAGAACCGACTATTCAGCCAATCAGATAACCTTGTAAGTCATATCGGCTCCACAGTTTTAGTTTGGTCGAAAAAAGTTCAAAAGGGATCCTTTACCACTCGTACAGTCTCCGAGGGGGTGGGCAACGCTGTTTAGATTATGCATATGACAAAAATGTCGGTTGTATCCCAATTTTAGCGTGGAGATCAGGGTCATGTGTTAATAGACGTGAAAACTCTCGGGTTCAAAGGGGTAATTATAAGAGATGCTTTTTGGCAGTCCATGAATTGTACTACTATGTGATATATTATGGGATATTTCATTGAGATCCATTACCTAGTAATACATCTAAAGGCATAGGGATGCACTTCAATAACCCAATGGATCCATATATAAATTTTAATAATCAGCCTGACGGCACACAGGCATCTTAGATTCAACATGTATCTACAGTTAACATAGTGTAAATGCCCCATGGAACGAAACTGTTGGGCCTATCGCGATAAAAACAACACGGTATTACATGTACCTGTAACAAAATGGAGAACATCACGCAGGTTTTGCACTAGTGATGTTCACAATGACCTCATCTGTTAATTCCCATGACAAAACAATGAACCAAGCGCCCTGTTTACATGATGTAGGTGTACCTACCCTTGGGATACACTTCGTAAAGTGTGTTTTTCTGAAACGAAGTACGGTGATCGACCTCTGGCAAACACAGCCGATACAATCCAGACATGCCACGAATGAAATGTATTGTGTGCTGTTATTCACTCCATGGGCTTCGATTTGGCAGTTATTGCATTAGAACTTGAAGTGTAGTACCCGCAATTTGTTTTGTTGTATACTGTGTTTTATCAACTGGCAAATTGTGCAATGGTTGTGGAAGGAAGTATGCGTTTTAGATAACCTGTGTTGTTTGTAACTGGTAAACATGATGGAAAATAAAAGGCTTGGTCGAAGTCGCAACTCACAGATATGAGTTCTGAACAAAATACTCTCTCGTTTAGGTCATGTCACATAGTTCATCATTTTCCATCAAATGACTTGATAGGGTTATTACACCATCGCTCTTAAATATTTGTATCTAAATTGGAGCGATATGCAAGAGGTGGGAAAAATTGACGTCTGGCGACTAAAACGCAACTTTATAACTTTACAGGAAAGCATCCCTCGGCACCTAACATTTACACCCGAGAATACGGTGGATTCTCGGACGTAACCTTAGTATCTCAGCCGCGCTTTTATTGCGTGTGTTCATGTGGAGACTATGAAGTATCCACACGGCCACTAGCACCGCTTAAGCCGGTTCAAGATGTCCACATGAACAACTACAATAAAAGCGTGGCTGGGAAACAAATCATCACATGATGATGATTGTGGAAGGAAGTATGTGAGGTCATATGATTTCTTGTCAGTACTCCTTTCTTTTTCCATCACCCGTGTTATGTTGCGTTTAATTGCTCTGCTATGCTTGCTTCACTGGCATTCATAGATTCATTATGACGTTAACGCATCTGATAACTAGTTGTTGCTAGAAAATTTCAATTTTCTCGAAATGTGAAACTGTAACTGCTTCATAAGAGCTCATTTGATGGCATGTAACAAGATCATTACCTATTTCCAGCAGTTAACTGAATGTCCCTCCAGAGGTATCCCATATAACGAGGACATCGATGTGAAATTGTTTTGAAGCTATGGTTTCGCATTCTCCAGACGTATCGATAAATTTCGCAAAATCAGCCAAGATGACATGGATGCCAGACTACAATGAATAATGTTTCCATAATTCATTCCCCAATTAAATACTGGACAGTTAAATCCACTACTTGTGTTCCAAACGAAATGTTTCGGATTGAAATATATTTCGACTATGGAATGCTAAACAAAGTAAATTGTTGATGGCAGTTTGCAGATTGCGATCGTGAACTGAATGAGCATGGAATTTTCAAACCAAAATCTTGATTTTGACAATACGTTAAGTGATATTTAATTCACAGTAGTACTTAGGGCAGTCACTAAGATGTAGATTTGGAAGAAGTTCGAATAATGATTACGAGACTTGGCACTCGAATGATTCTTACAAATAGAGCCTACAAACGTAACCCGTTGATGGCCATGTTCGTCATCAACATAGCCGTCGTGAAATACAATTAAAGTATTGAACTAGAAATTTTGGTTTTGTTGATTTTTTATAGAATCGGAAGACCTGTGGCTTCCATGCCTTCAGTAGGTTAGAGAGAACTACCTTTCTAAAATTGAGGGGAAAATATTGTTTGCTTGATCGTTTCATCATAGTACCCCCAATCTCTTCAGTCGACTTGGCTTGTAAATTGTGATAAGAGTGATTTTCCAATGAAAGTGTGCATAGACTAATTTTTAGATTAAAATACCATCCGATGTGGATATATTTGTCCATGGTCGCCTGCGGCGGATGTATCTCAGTTCGATATATTCTTGAATTTATTGGTCAAAAGCAACCTTTTTAGCTTCAATTTTTATCGACAATTCTCTCTACCCTGCTCAATTGAAGATGAACGTAGCACAAGAAGTTAACAGTAGGTCAGTTCGCAGGGCTACATTTCTAGGGCGTTGTGGGATAGGACCTCTATGTGAATATATGCTCATTATGGAATGGAAAGTCTAGATAGCCATTTTGTCTCATTTAGACAACCTGGAAATGTGAATTATTCGAAACGGATGTAGCTGAGTGGGTTAGAGCGTCAGTCATGTCAGACCAGGCGGTTGGTGTCATAGGCGAAGTGAATCACATCCGACCTGGTACAGCATTACCTCCAGCAAAATCAAACGGTAGTCTGCCAGATTTTGCACCAAATGATGGCTCGTTTGGTAATCCAGTAAACGTAACAGTAGATCAAGAAACCCGTTCCATGTCCCTACGATGACACTGCCAAAGATTGTCCGAACGAAAGTAGCGGGATCAGTGAATGACCGCTGGCAAACCCATGCGATAAAGTCCAGGTATCGTTCTAAACACTCAACAGAGTATTTAGCATCTAATTTCTTTACCATAGTCCACGTAATACTAAACATCTCAGATTCTTACCAGAATTGCTTTGAATTTGCCAGCCGTGGTGATCAGAACGTCGCAATTGCAAGGACCAATGCAAAGACTGATTGTCTCCAAAGTTACGTTCTGACCCTAATTGCCAGTTCTATAACAAAATGGTTGTATATTGATTAACCACAAACGTTCTTTCTGAGTCTAACCTATGTTGAGATGGATTTTCTCTAAAAAATTTGCAACAGATTGGCGTTTTTACACATACAGTGTGTCAGCAGAGATACAAGCAATGCTCGTATACACATACAGTGTGGTATACGTGTGTCAGCAGGGATACAAGCAATGCTGGTATACACATACAGTGTTTTAAATGTGTGTCAGCAGGGATACACGCAATGCTCGTATACAGTGTTGTGTACGCATTTCAGTAATGATACAGGCAATGCTCATATCCACATACAGAGTGGAATACGTGTGTCAGCAGGGATACAAGCAATGCTCGTCTACACATACAGTGTGGTATACGTGTGTCAGCAGGGATACAAGCAATGATCGTATACAGATACAGTGTTTATATGAGTGCCAGGAGGGATACAAGCAATGCTCGTATACACATACACTGTGGTGTATGCATTTCAGCAGGGGTACACGCAATGCTCGTATACACATACAGTGTTTTATATGTGTGTCAGCAGGGAACTACGCAATGCTCGTATACGCATACAGTGTGGTATATGCACGTCAGCAGGGATACAAGCAATGCTCCTATACACATACAGGTTGGTATCTGTGTGTCTGTAGGGATACAAGCAATGCTCGCATACACATATAGTGTGGTATAGGAGTGTCAGCAGGGATGCACGCAATGCTCGCATACACATATAGTGTGGTATATGCGTGTCAGCAGGGATGCACGCAATGCTCGGATACACATATAGTGTGGTATAGGAGTGTCAGCAGGGATGCACGCAATGCTCGCATACACATATAGTGTGGTATATGCGTGTCAGCAGGGACACAAGCAATATTCGTATATACATACAGTGTGATACGTAGGTATCAGCAGTGATACAATCAATGGTCGTATACACATACAGTGTGGTATATGTGTTTCAGCAGGGTTACAATCAATGCTCGTATACACAAAGAGTGTGGCGTATGAGTTTCAGCAGGGATACAAGTGATGGACGTATACTTATACACAGTGGTATATGTGTGTCAGCAGGCAAGACTCGCATATAAGTTCCTTATATTTCACAAAAGTCTTTCTCTGCTTTATTTGTTTTTGTGTCCATGTCTGGTTCGTTAGATAAACACTACTACTACAGAAAATACTACAAATGTTAATGCGGCAATGTGAATCACTGATGATGATATCATAATAATACAACATCATCCCAAAAGTAGGTTCCCAATTTCACGTTTTCATGGTACAGGTAATCATATGGCATAGCAGCTTAGATAAATACATGAAGAGTATTTCATCCTAAGACCAAAGATATCGACTGAGAGCCACAGTCTCTACGATAACATATGAGATGGCATATTATATTGAAATTAATTCTTGGAAATAGTTAAAAAAAATCTTGACGCCGAATCCACGAGTTATCTAAGAAAAATAGAATGCGTCTGGAAGAACTCTTCATGGCTCGAAGAATTGATTTGTTTCTGATTGCCTGCAATTCAAAATATAAAATTATCCTTGACTCTGCAATCTATATAGAGGATGGTGAAAAAGTCGTTGCTGGAAAAGCAATTTTCTCGAAAGTCTGAAATGTAAACGCTTCATAAAAGTTCATTTGTCGGAAGTGCCGGGTGATAGTCTTGTTTCCAGCTGGTAATTTCCAGTGGTTAGTTAAATGTGCCCCGGGGATATCCCGTCCAATGAGGATCCCAGCGTGAAATTCAGACTAGATCGTAGTGATGGGTTCGCCTTGCCCATTGTTACCAATGAACCACTCGGTAGATAAGAATAAATTGAGCGAATCCTCCAAGGATGACGTCGGCCGATAGCCAGTATGTTACCCTGAGGCTAAACTGGGAAATACCTCTACGATTACATTTCCAAATACCACACAGCTGAATCCACCTTTTGGGCTGTACATAAAACGGTTTGCCACAATTTATTTCGACCAGATAGTGCTAAACAATATAATTTGGGAAACTGTACGCCTCTTAAGGAACGGGCGATACACTTCGCCAGTGATAGAAGATTCTACAGAACGATTATCGCTACTTGATCACTGGTATGATGGGTGGCTCGAAATCCCTGTAAGACAACGTTGCAGTTCGAGATACAAATATTGGGGTATAACATGATATGAGTTTCTTCGGAAAGAGTTTAGTTCACATCCATGCCAAATTCACCTATTTCTCTCAAGCCAAATTATTAGATTCCTCACAATTCGCTTAAATTGAAAAATAAATTATGCTTATATTCGTGATAAAACGTGCACCACCAGCACGGGAACGGTCGGAGAACACAATTGTTTCGATAACAAAATAATCCCCCCACACGCACACACACACACCCTCCGAATAGCTAACAGTTAACAGCGAACTGCCGACTAACTTATATCTACATGTACTTAAGATGGAATAGAACAATAACGTTGGCCAATCGAAGATTCTACTGGATCGTTTGAATATTTTGATACTTGAAAATATTGGAAATATTATTCCAGGTGCGCATTTGTTGGCTCATTCCGCCTCTACAATGTGCGAATAAGCCATATATCATCAGAAAATATGTACACTTTTTTGAATCAGACAACAGAAAGGAATTTTGATAGCATACGGCAATGACATGTTACAGGTGGCCCGTGAGAACGAAAACTGAGCATTAGGCACGTGGATTTCATTATATCGGAACAGTTATATGAAAAGGGGTTATTTAGACTATTTTGTGAATGTGTACATTGCTTATCAGAGATAATTGAGCTGATGAGCCATACCAGTCCCCAGACCAGTCCGCATATCATCATATCACATACTATCGCGAATAATCGTCCAGCACAGTTTCTGCCCAATCAAGAATAAACAAAATTGACTTGAGATTATTCTTAACTTGGCCGTTAAATATATTCTGCTCTGTTCACTTCTTATTATCAAACATAAGTATGAATTGATCATTTTTCGGATCTAGCGAAGGACTATACTTCTCACAAGCAACGTAGATATGTTATCGGCATGATCTCCCGTGGGCTACACGTTAAGAATCGATTGACGGCAAATCGCGCATATGAACCGTCAGATCCATCATGCTTTATTCTTTCTTATTTGTAGAATAAATTGTAAATTACATTTTGGTAGTCATCCTACTTGTAATTTTAGACAGACTATTGTAGTGTACTAATTAGTATTTATCTACAATTGATTCAAGTGGAACACCTTTTAAGAGTTGGGGACTGGGGTGCACAATAGTGCATCAGTACCTATGTGTGAGCTGAATGAATCATCGTTAGTTGTTCATTGAACCATGTTTACCGTGAGTGTCAAATGTGTCTTCATTGAAATACATAACGGTGGAAATAATTATTCCCTGTTCCAATAACAATAATTTATTATTGAATATACCAATATTATGATTAAACGCATCACGAACTTTTTTAGGCTAAATGAATTTGCTGAAACCATTTTGGTGTCAAACTGACCAGAATAATATAATGATTTGGACTTCAGCCAAGCGACATCGGATTATTTCATTTATCTCGTTTTCTCAGTACCGATACATATATACTGTGTGATTATTACTGCTCAGCGATAAATACATTGCTTCAATCGAAAATTTGGATAATGCGAACTATCCAATCCGATGTTGTGCAAGCCTTCCGTTGTCTACTAGCACTATGTTCATAAATAGTATACCAAGTATTACAATAACAAATAGAGTATTGCCTATCTCGCATCATCAGCAAAGATTGCTACATTACTTTTACTAACAGCCCTCCAGCTTAGGGCAGGGGGGGAGGGTTGGTTTTTTGCTCGTATCTCCGAAAAGACAAAAAATTGAGAGCTGAAACTCCGTGACTTTTTCGATTATCATATTTGTCATGTATGACTCGGGGGGTCATTTTGAGCCTATTTGCATGACCCCCCCGAGCAGAGGATCATGGGTAAACTCAAAATGGCGTCCATGTGGGGGTGCCAGAAAAGTGATGTTTTCTCCATATTTCTTCAAAAATTACGCAAAAATTCAGCATGTTGATTCAACGCGATTCTATGCATTTTGCTGTAACCATATGTCTTAGCATCACCAAAAAACACCCCCTGATTTGTTCCCCCTCCCTCCCTTCCCCCATTAACCCTACCTGGCCTAGGGGAGGGGTTGCCAAAATGCCCCCCTACCAAACTTTCTGCGATATCTCCCAAACGCCAAATAATGGAGAGCTGAAACGTCGTGACGTTATAGTCTATCATATTGGGGTCATTTTAAGCCTGTTTGCATAATCTCATGAGCAGAGGATCATGGGTAAATTCAAAATGGCGGCCATGTGGAGTACCAAAAAAAGTGATGTTTTCGTCATATTTCTTCAACATTTTTGCTTTTCTGTACGGAAAAGTGGGTAAAACTTATTTTATTTTATATCAGATTATTATTTACTAATTTATCATGCAGTTTTTGCGAAGAAGGAACAAAAATAAAAAATTTGAAGATTTTGACCGAAAAATCTTCCAAAAATGTTCGTTTTGAAAATGACGTCACAGTGACGTCATCATGGCGGCCATCTTGGATTTTTTTTTACATTTTCTTGTAGAGCTTGATCCAAAGATATAGTGTGGTAAGTTTCAGCTCTCTAGCCTTAGCGAAAATATATAGGGGGGGGCCTATTTAAAATCCGAAGTAGATTTAAGTTTGTTCATTCAGAAATTCCTAATATTAGCGTTATATCAACTCTTGTGGTTCAACGGCATGATAATGCAACAAATAACCACTTTCTTGGTCAAATCGACGTTGAAACATGCTAGGAAGATAACAAAAGTCACTGAGTAGTTAGTAGGCCCTCCGAGATTTATTTGTTCTGCTGACTGTTTGCTCGTATTCTATTTACCGATATTTCTGATAGGAAATATATCTAAGAGCAAACATATGTGTACGGTATATTACACCTTGGCAAATACCGTATTGAAAAATGTCTCACTGATATTATCAAACAAGGAAAAAATTTCGTGGAAATGTTAATATAATTAGTAATCTGAAGCAGCCAAATAAACCAACAGAAAATCTACACGTCTGGAAGTCAACAATCTATTTCTCAGTAATAGTTTTCAAACCACAAAAGCAATCCTCATTTTTGTATTATTTCGTCCTGAAAATGATTTTATGATAGTTCAAAATTAAATAAACGTTCCGAAAAACTGCGATCTTCAACTAAAAGCGTGGATTAGTTTCAATCGGAGACAAACTTATAAAAATGAAGCACTTTATTTAGTTCTACATATGTAGACAGTTGTATTCAAATTTTATTAGTTTACGCTCAATAGCATAGCAGTTAGTAGACGACCAATCTGAAAAACGTGGTAACGGAGAAAACGAGTAAAACCTAGAGGGGAATGAGCGAGGAGCGATTTTCTTCAATTCAAGTTAAATCTCTCCTAACTCAGTGTAACATCACTGAACAGTTGATCACCATGTGTTAGATAAACATGCGTGTCTCACTTGCAATGCTCGTCGACTAATCCTGCGGTAAATGCATATCTCTTGTCCGAAAGCTCAGTTTAAAAGCTTAATTTTCGGCACAAAGAAATAGTTTCATTTCGTGATCAATTCCTGAATAGCCATACAGGCTATAGAAATACTGTAGTGGTACGCAATAGCTGGTACTTTCCTTGGCTGGCTGCAGAATATCCAAGGTTACGAGTCCAGGATGGATTGTTTGCAAGACAAAATTGTCTGGGATGTGCACGTAAACATTCCGCAAGAGTCAAGCCAATTCCTTGGTCTGGCACAATGGGGGTTCCCGAACAGGAATTAGAGTCTTGGATTTCCGGCTGGACAAACATGATTGGATTCAAATGTAATTCGCATTTCTGACATTTTTTGTCTGCGGCCGCCCATGAAACTGTGAATGTATTTCTGTAATAACATATCGCCTGGAAGGCCGGTGCAGGTACGAGGAAACATGGACAACAGTGACGTCTCCATCAAAGTAATCTTACTACATCCTATGAGAGAGTGTTAGACACACTGTATCCAATCTACATCATATATGATCTTATGTACGCTAGTTTGTACGCATATAATTTCCGTTATTTGTATATTACAATACGAAGAAAACAACGAAGGAAACATTTTGACAAAACAGAGGATAGTGATCCCTAGAATTTACACTAATAATTCTCTGAATTTCAGCATTGAATTCATGAAAGATATCATGGAATTCAGGCTAAAATGAGTTGCAGATGTATGGCCTAAACGTTCAGGAGAAATCCCTGAGAGTACGTTATACAGCGCATATTTCCAATATAGGAATATGTGGTCGATATATATAGACACTGGTGTTTAAGATTTAGATATGAGCCTTAATATATGACTCGTAATTACAATCGTCTGGTCCGTCATTCATAATTCAGTCGTCGTTTATAAGAGAATCACCGCGTCCATATTCCAAAAACCTATTCCATATCCCGTATAACAGAATGAGCACCAAATTCCAAAAACAATAATCACAGTATACATAAACATAGGCTAGTTTCCTGCAAGAGAAAAACGGTCAACATTTTTCAATGATGCCGGCAAGACATCATGATGTTCCAAAAACATCAAATCCGTATCGCTGATCAGGATTGTGAATCCATATTATATTCATTGTTAAATCGTCATCTAGAGAATGATTTATCTCAGTCACGATTTGATTGTGACTGTTCATATGAACAACATGACTGTTGACGGTTTGATGATTATTGATGTTGATGATTACTGAAGGTGATTATATAGAGCCATAGCGGCAATATACTTTTCTCTGATATATATAGCGTACAGTAGTTAATTGTGAAAATAATGATGGATACAGTGGCAGGTCTGACTAATTCCGCTTAACCCGGGCTAGAGGCCGTATGAACCCATATACTTCAAGATCCTCATGGTACTCATATGAACAGTCACAATCAAAGCGTGACTGAGATACATCATTCTTTAGATGACGACTTTACAACGAATATTATGGATTAAGAATACTGATCAGCGATACGGATTGATATTTTTGGAACATCATAATGTCTTGCCGGCATCATTGAAAACTGTTGACCGCTTCTCTCTTGCAGGAAACAAGCCTATGTTTATGTATACTATGATTGTCTTTTTGAATTTGGTGCTAATACTGTTATATGGAATATGGAATAGGCCTTTGGATTATGGACGCGGATATTCTCTAATGGACGACGGCTGAATTATGAATGACGGACCAGACGCTTGTAATTTCGTTATCTGTTTCAGATGGTCTGTGGTACAGTTCAATTGATATCCTTCCGTTAACGAAGGTGGAACCTGTTATTCTTATTCTTCAGACCAGTATTAATGGCGTTGTATTACTAGTCACGCACCGCTGATATGATTAGTTACACGCTTTGTCAGTGACCCAATATTTTACTGCATTGGGTCTCTGACAAACCGTGTAACGAATTTATCCCACTGAACCCCTTTCTGAACATAATGTCCATGGGCTAATTATGCGAGAAAGGACTTCTTGTGAACAACTTTGGTCATTTGCTCACGAAACAAAAAACACACTGTATGTGAGGTCACACATTTGCAATATTCATTGGCGTTAATCATCGCTGATTATGATGAAATACGAGCTGTTCACAAAATGAATGCTGTCTAATTTAAAACTACAGCTGCTGAATAATTGTTGTCAAAATGAATCTCGAGGAGTAATCGACGCGAGGCAGCCGACACGAGTGCTATAAACGCAGAACCTATTGTAAAGGGAGATAATTTAGTTACTCACTCCGAATTACAATCGACGGCGGTGGATGAAAAATGTCGGGCGACCATGTGACCGAGATCGCTCGTTTTCATTGGACGATTTTATCTGAAGCGGGATAAAGAAGTATACACCATTAAGATTGATATCGCTAAATTTGTCGCTAGTGCCGTCAACAGTGGTAATTTTGAAGCCACCGCCATTACCTGACAAATTCCTCATCAAAGAGGCGTATGGGAACTTTTCCTCGACTCAAAGCCCCCCACGAATAGAACACCATGATGTATTACTGTCAGCATTCGAAAACTGTAGACCGATTCTCTCCTACAAGTAAATACGCTTGATTTGTTTATTCTCATTTTATGTCTATTTGGAATAGGTTTTACCTGTCGAACGTAAAGGGTCTTTCGATTATTGACACGGAACGTCTTTTATGGAGGACGGGTGAATACTGAAGGTCGGATCTTACGCCTTTTACATGGGAACAGTATAACACAGCAGGACGGACTGGCCAATGCAGATAGTCTTGTCTAATGTTGCGTCAGCATATGAGGAACCTCATGCTTCTACATGTTTATAGCTAGAATTTGTGTGTGGGCTTTTGCCTCTATTATTTATTTAGATGTCTGAAATTTCTTATTTCTAAGAACAGGGCGGTATAAGCAGCCATCATTAAAAATGGCACAACAAAGAAACATATGAACCATATAAACATACTCCAATTCTTGGCGTAAGTTCGGGTTACATATAAACCATTTGTTATACATCAGAATCAGAAATAAACCAGATGATCTTCACCGATGGAAATGACCATGCATTGTTGTTAACGCACCTCGCTATAGCATATTGACGTTATCTACACTCTAGTTAGTATGGACCATTTCGGATTGATACTAAACAGGGGATGGAGCGGGGAGCAGTGCTCAAATGACCACTCTGACCCCCACTCCTAATCATTATGACAGAAGTGCCTTGAAATGGGTCGAAAATTAGTGGCGAAGCGTCTGAATCTCACAATTTTCCAGGGTGTACCCCCGACGCCCGCTTTCTTCCTTCACGAGTTCAAAATCATCGTGACTAGTTTTAAATTGCAGTTTCGTGCCAAGTGCCAACTTCTTCTCAGTGTTTGTTCTATCTTATTTAGTGTTAACTCGAGCAACGATCAGGACAGCCTGCATTTGGCCATAATCCATCTTACACACTAGACGAAAGAGAGGGCTCATCAAAGGCCTGCATTCGGTGGATCTAGGAAAGTATTTTTCAAGGACACAAGCTGATCGCTAATCGCATAATGCGAGTAAATGATACAATTCAAACTCGATAGTTTATATTCGGAATTCAATGGTTACTCTAGCAATTTATCGAGAAAATATAGATCTGATTATTGATGCTGAGAAACTGATAGTTCAATAAAGCGGGTTAATATAAGCCGATTATATTTTCCTTTCTCTGCAGCTTACTTTCCCGCGAAGACAAGATCTTCAAGATTGATTTCATTTCCAAGTATTAATTTCATGTTTTACGGAGTTGTCGCTGAACTCGATAACAACATATCTTTTTCATACACATGTCTGCAAGAAAATAACAGAACAAAGCTCGTAATCCTCATCCCAGATATTTCACCAAGGTACATAATGAGCACGGAGACGTACTGTTGATAGCTGCGGCAGCCTAGAATCGCTGATAACAAGGTAATATATATTGCAAATTCTCAAACGACACATTTTATTATTTCATTAATGGCTTATTCTTAATCCACCATCGAACTCTGGCATAGTATTCTTAAAGTATGGCTATTTTTTCAATTTTCACTGATTCAGCAGATCTTACATATGGCATTAAACCGGGGCCATGTGGTCATTCCATTCAAGGTGTCCACATGAAAAACTATAAAAGCGTGTCTGGAATATAGAACCCCATATTTTTATTTATTTTTATTTATTTATTTATTCGTCTTTGACACTCGTCAGGAAGGCCACACAGGTGACTAGCACCTATAATTGTGGCCCCCGATAACAATATATACATGACATATTTACATAAAAACGCCAATATAAATATTTACATAAAAACACCAGTATAATATAATGACAAGAAATTGAGGTTAAAAAAAAAAAAATAATAATAAAAAAGTTTTAAAAAAAATAAATAATAATAAATATATATATATATATATATATATATATATATATATATATATATATATATATAAAAATTAAAAAAATAAAAATGAAAAAAAATAAAATAAAATAAAATAAAATATAACAAAAAAATAAATAAATAAAGAAGTGTAAAATGAATAAAAAATGAATAATAATAATAATTATAAAAATAATAAAATAAAAATTATATATATTGTAATACATTTAAAAAACATGCATGCATTAGTCAGATTAAACGGTATCTTGAAATCAGTATTGATCCTTCGAGGTCTTTGGGAAGAATACAGTTAGAATATCACCCTGTGGGGTCGTGTGACTTCTTGTAGCTTCGCTGGCATTATCCCCACCATGGTATTTTTCCTACTTGGCGCGAATACACTGTAAGTATTTTTACTCTTCGCCGATATTGACAAACGATGTCAGATCCAACCGCCGTCCATCAAGAATCGAAACACCATTATCGAATAACACTTTAGAAATAGATACAAGCCTGAAATAGAATGTTAAACGATAAAGTTTTGCTAGAGAGCGTCTTATGGTTTGTGATAATGCCATCAAGATTTGACATTGCTGTATTAAAAATGTTGGTAGGAAACCATTTCAAAGTCCATACCATAATTCACATTCACGAAACGCTATACAGAAGATATCCTTCATATAGTCAATTCTTATACGGTATCGTGGATTCCATTATATTGTACTCATGGTTTTGTCCAACAATTCTGTTGTGTCCCTGTTATTATCAGGCTATGGAGACAACGGTTATGAAGGATAAATTTCCATATTAATGTGTTCGATCCCATGACAGTGAAAAAAAAACTGTGTGAGGGAATCACGGCAAAGTAACCATCGGTTTAAGACGTTTTGGTTGGCGGCATATTTTATCTAACTGAATCCAAGGAATCCGAACTACGTTTCATTTCCTATGAACACTGTGTGACGGAATTACAGTTTCGACTATGAAGGTGGTGAACGTTTCTGTTCTCAAAGTTTCATTTTTTTTCAAATCTAAACAAGGGCCTAATTGATACTAAGAGCTACGTCATTCAAACAAACTATTCGAGTATTTCATGTTTCAATGAGTTAGCTACCCTGTTTTTTTTTGCTTCTCCCTGTGACCTTGACCTTTGGCTTTTCGACCTCAAAATGTGTATTGTTCTCCATGAGCTTGAGGTATTTAGAAAGTTTGTTCACAATCCACATCCGTGAGCTACACTAATGTAGTCTATGTTTTCAATAATTTCCTGTTTTGGGGCCACAGTGACGTTGGAAATTGACCTCCAAATATATACCTGTGATATCGTCACCTATCGATGTATCCATTCAAAAATATGGCATCTTCAATGATTTCCGATTTTTAGATGACGGCAACTTTGCACTTCAAACAAATGACATCACTTTTGGTGCGCGATATCATCGTGAAATTTGAGAGAAATCTGTCAATAAAATCAGCTAATAAAAGGGCTTAATAACTTATCACGTCGATTCTAGGACGAGAATGACGACTTCAGTTTTCAAATAGCGACTAACCCCTTTCTGATTAGTACGAAAGGGGTCGACAACGATTATCGAGTCACGTTTTGCTTATCAATGAGTGAATGAGTGAGTGAGTGAGTGAGTAGGAATTAACCTCATTTTCAACAATTTTACAATAATATCACGACGGTGCCTACATGTGCCAGGAAACGATCAGCCCAGCCACTACAGCACCCGATCCCCCATCCATGTATTGACCGGCTCACTGTTGCTGATCTTTGGTGATCTGACGCGAACCGGCGTGCCCAACGTGATATGCTGTACCCACGATTTTCTTATGAAAGTTAATATAAACGTGGTGTCCATTAGACATGAACAAAAGTTATGAAACATAGCCTCGAAGATCTTGCCCACTACAGTCGTATCTTGATACCAGTTGAAAGTGCATGAAAGTGCTTTGCAGTATTTAAACTGCCGTTGATTGGAATCTTTTCATTTTCATAAGATGTAACAAATGCCACTAAGCGAGATCTGTATACTCCATAAATAGATCCTTTTGAAATGTTCTTTCTGGAAAGAGGTAGTTGAAATCGTCTCTCTTGCCGTAGAGTTTACGTGCGATTTGTTCCTTTAAATTCAGCGAGGGTGATCCTTCATGACGTGGCCAATATAGGCATTACCCCAATGGAATGCACATTCTTCTTCTCTTCCCGACTTTTATTATTTATTTCCTCTACTGTTTAACCAATTGACCAAACTGTCTCAAATGTGGCGCGCCAACAGTGAGATCAACAGTTCAAAGGTCAAGTTCATCGTGGCCTAAAAAGCACAAAATCTTCGAAAATCGCAATTTTTGTGATTGGATTTATGAGGGGAAGATGACATGCATATACTTTTCCATCCTCGTGAGCCAGTGTATCGATCGATATGTTAGGATCGATACACTGGCTTGTTTAGTTACCCATATGAGTTCTGGAAATAAATAGATCAAGGAGTTTCCTCTAAATCAACCCAATCAGTGAACGCGCTAAGCTAGTTGATTAGGCCAATCCGCTGCGAGGTGTGAGATGTGACAGGCTTGAATTTCATCGCGGGTCAAACTGCTTTGATGTCAAGCCAAAATCGACATCGGAAGTCAAAGCAAACACCGCAGGCTTGGGATACCGACATGTTAATTCAAAACAAGCGGAGAATGAAATGTACGAGATTGTATAATACAGGCAATGACTCAAGATCTCATTCGAATCACCAAAAATGTCCAGGTAAACCATCTGCGAGGATTTAGGATTTACCTGAACTTGTGAAGATGATAATTTTCAGAATTAACACTGGTATAGTTCAGAGGTACTGTAAACGTGTTATGATGCTTCCTAAGGGGTCACGTCCAATTAATCGAGGCACTTTCTCGATGTCTTCGAGACGGATCGAGAAATTTCTCGGCTGAAACCGGGAGAACCGGGACCTCTGGCGTCATCTCCCGGTTTACTCCCGGTTCTATCTCGATCAAAACGTCCCGGTTTTCGAGATGGGTATTAAATTAATCGCTAATCTCGAAGGGGACCCCGGTTTCTATATGTCTGTGTTTTGTTGCCGTTAATTTGACCGCTTCATGCAACAGGCGATCAGAGTGTTCTGTGGATATGATATTTTCGGGGCGCACGTCATATACGCATATTTTGGCCTAAAATAGAATCTCGACAACGGATTGTTTCAAAGAGGTATTTTTTTTGTTATTCAACATCTATCCGATATATTCATATTCTGTTTTTCCTGAATCCAATTGAAGAATATGTTTCATTTATCTATATAAATCATAAATATATGATTGAATGTTCTTATCTGGCATCGATAATTGATTTTATATCTGGCTAGTATCTTACGCGGAAGAAATGAGACAACTGGATAGGACCTGAATATTAATGAAATGAAAGCATGCCTTAATCATATTTTATATTAAATTATTTTGAACCAACGTGGATCGTTTTGACTGCAAAGGAAGATTATGTTAAATGTTTAACCGGTGTATTAGCCTCCGTTTATAATTTGTTTTATAATTTGGTGGTATTCAATGCAGTGAATTACTATCTTGTGATATAGTTCAAATAAGGAGATTATATCAACACAGTTTTTTTTCTGATATATAAGCTTGCGTGGAACTGGTTAGCGGAAATACTGACAATCGGAACTAGAGGTGTTGATAATTCACACCACAGTAGGTCTGAAAATCTTCGGCTTGAAACAACAGGGACTAATTTCTTTAAAGGAAAAAACTGAAACAATACTTTTGTCGGGCTTGATAATATACTCGCGTTCCATTATTATTGCTGATAACATGTGTTGAGAAATTTTACCAAATAACATGAATAATAAAAGTAATTATCGTTCCAATTCAGAGTGCAATCTTGCTTTAGTTCAACAATCACATATGATTTTACTATCAGCCGATTTCCAGTGAATTTCCAGCCCCTTCTGTTGTCCTTCAAAGCCACTGCATATTTGGATACCTGGAAAATCTGACGAACGTGGTACTATAATTTTCAAGCCAAATTCTATTAAATATTTGTTTCAATAAAGATCTATAAAGATAACAGGTACCAAATATATGCGACTACAGTTCTCTAGACGCAATAACAAAGTGATATTAAACGATTCATGTTTAATTTCGCCACAGAAAAGTATATTTATGACGAGCATACGCATTCCGAATGGTTCAAACGTTCATTTGAAGGCATCTCGATTACAGTCTTGAAACAAGTCGAATGATTTCGAGGGGGGATCGAGATGGTCTTGTCCTTCGAGAGAAAACCGGGAGCAAACCGGGACAACAATCGATAGAGATAAACCGGGACCCTTCGAGACGAGATATTTATCGGTTTTACTCGTTAATCGAGAAACCGTCTCGATCGATTGGACGTGACCCCTAACTTTACTATGGTATTCCATCGCCTGTACACTTATGTCAAAAATAGTAAGTACTTGATGATAAAGAATTATACCCAGCTCTATATTAGTGTCGTAATGCGTAGCTCACTCAAAGTGGGGGCGCGAAAGTGTTGTTGGAGTCTAGATAATTGTGTTCTAGCTATTTTTCATAAGTTAAGATTGTATTTCTGTCGGACAGATCGTCATAGACAACCATCTTGATATTTTGATAGTGCTTTCCTCGAACCCGAATTTCTGTCTTCTTCCTTATATGAACGACGTTATATTACATGTATTTGATAAACTCTGCATAAAGTACCTTGATATGAATGGGCTATTACAACATCGCTCCTTAATATTTGTATCTAATACCGATCAAGCCAGTGCTAGGGCCGTCCACATGAACACCTGCAATAAGAACATGACTGGGATACAAATCGTCACAGGGATCAGTTTTAGTTTTTGTGATCTTTTTATAAATATGCAATCAATATATTTGCCTGTGGGGTCAGAATTCTTGTCAGTTCGCCGAGTAGAGATATGGGTCCAGTATGATTTACCAGCTGGACTGTCGCTGGTTTCCTTCAAGCAAGTCATTGAAGGAAACGCCACCAAACGCCTCAAAATTTCTCAAATTTGGCGATACTTGATAGCAAACTACGAGCGTAGCTTGCAAGGTCCTTAAAGTTAAGTTTCGTATGTTGTATTTAATTCCATATAAACGAGGCTGATCAGGGGCACTATGGACCCCATGTACTTCTAAATCGTGTTAATATGAACGAGCACAATTAAAGCGTGACTGGAATACATCATTCACCATGGACGATGTCTGCCTCAAAAATGCTGTACCTCGGGCCTGTTGTTGAAATAGTGTTTTCTGAAAGCTATTTTGCAGGACAACGTTCGATCGCGTGAGAACTGGATAAATAATCCGCTCCAATCTTAATGTAGATACCGTATATCGAACTAAATCATAAGTCAGTGTGAACATATATTTGGCTTCCACCGCGAGTTACTCCACGAGTTACAGCATATTTAGCGTTTTCTCGAATGCAGAAATTGTATTTTTCGGTAAGAACCCAACTTTCCTGCTAATGCCGAGGACCAGACAGATTGAAAATGACTAAGAATACAAATGCTAACCAAAGGAGGGCAATTTTCGGACATGAGGCGAAATCATTTGTCTATTTGACTTCGGATGTCGTAATGGAAGCACAGCCTCAAATTGCATAGCCATTACTGTTTCTGCGAGATTGGGGACCCCCGGTCACGTACTGAGACTTTTTGTGGGACTTTTTCATTGGTTGATTTTCAATGTATGGATATTACATTTTCAATGCATTGAAATTCGGGGATTACGATTTTTTGAGTTTCAATGTACTGAAATTATAATTTCAATATATAAGTATTTGTTCAACACTGCGAATTTTGGCAGGGATGGCCTACCATCGTATATTGATGTTAAGGCATATAGATATTTTATACGCGAATTAGGGCGATTACATTATGGCTGATGAGTCCAAGCCAATCAATATTATGTAGGCTATTAAATACTAATATATAACTAAGACAGCTCGTTGAACAGCAAAAGAGAATATTTATAACAGATCCCTGTTCATTTTGATTAATATTGTTCAAATGTTGTCGTACGATCAGACAAAATCAATTCGTTCTTTTCAGCCATATTTCAAAGAAAACAAATATCTCAGTCTGTGCTTTTACTGATTACGTCTGACAAACGTATGAGTTATCGCCGTTATGTGGTATATCGTGCCATAGACTTATTTTAACAAGAGATCGTGCCAAGAGTTTAGTCGGATCGCCGAATTGCAGATTCTTTCATTTGCCGGTATTGTAACACGATAATATATCATTTGGCAGTGTATCAGGACCTACAAATGAGTGATTACAGCTCTCAATGATTTCCAATGATGTATTCATATCAGCGTTATTATGATACCGACTAACGTGTATTTACAAGATTTCTACGAGATGAAAGATTCCTGCTATGATAATGCAAACTTTGATCATCCCAACTCCAGGAAAAGTTGCAAAACTATGTTGCCCTCTGTATCACTTCTTTATCAATCGGAATACTCATATAATATATTCAGATATAGAAGATTCGAATACATAATGTACTCTCACAATATTTCCCCGTCAACAGCCAGGTTCAACATTACTGCATTCGCCAAGAATAACGTCATACCATAATTGACCACAAATTAGCTGCCAT
Source organism: Hanleya hanleyi (assembly GCA_036873755.1). Lineage (NCBI taxonomy): Eukaryota > Metazoa > Mollusca > Polyplacophora > Lepidopleurida > Hanleyidae > Hanleya > Hanleya hanleyi. Next base: position 46,030 of record JAVTVY010025324.1, read on the forward strand.
CGCCTGCACTGAAGGAAAACGTTGTTAACCATCAAATAATTAAGAATCAAAATTCCTATACTGCCGCCATATTTATTAAAAGTCAGAACGAAATGGCTTTGCCAAAACCGATTGGAGAATTATTACCACTTTGCGCAAAATAGTTGAAATGTGAAACGTTCAAATAATAAATAGGAATTTAGCACCATTTCTTTTAAGTAACCAATCACCATAAGCTAGTGAATGCGTTTCTACTGACGTCTCATTGTACGAACTTTTGTACACGTCCAGCCTCTGTGATTCTGATACACCTACACAGTCCCAGCCGAAATCAACCCTTCTCTCTCTCTCTCTCTCTCTCTCTCTCTCTCTCTCTCTCTCTTTGCAATATCTCTTCTGAATGTGTATTGAGGTGACAGAACAAGTATGTGTGTGAGAGAATGGGTTGCACGCGTGCTCTGTGTGACCAGTACTCATCGTGCATAAATAGAGTCCCAAAGTAAATGCAATCGGTCTAACACATGATGATGTATCTAGTTTCTTCGGTTCGTAGTATGCTTATGATATTCCAAATGAATATGAACAAGAGCGAATCCTTGACATTTCTTAATCAAAGCTTGCTTGAGGTGCAATTTAACTTCAGGTAACTCTCCAGGTGAGTTAATAGAAGTGTCGTTGGTTAAAACATGACGAGACGGCGATATCTTACTGGCATCCTTAAACAGTGAGTGAGTGAGTGAGTGAGTGAGTGAGTAGGATTTAACGTCGTTTTCAACAAAAACAAGTAATCGAGTAATGAGATTCGAACTCACATAGTCTATGACTCTTCACGTCTTCTCTGTTTAGGAAATTAGCTCGTGCTCACTCAGATTTTCATTCCATGCCATTATATTTGGACTGCCAATATCGTAATATAAGAGAGAATTAAGATTTAACGTCGCTATCAGCAAATTTTCAGCAATATAGCGACGATCAAACAAAATCCTTGCCTAAGTATGCTAACAAAACAAAGTCAACATCTCAACAATCTAAACGTGATCAACACAACACATTACAAAACTGTACATGCATTAAAATTTATACAACAAACCGATTTCTCTCAAACATAATATCGTACTAGAATGTTCCGCGATTATCAGCGCGGAAAATGTGTTTGGGTGACAACTGTTTACCGATGGTCGGATATGGCGCCTGTGTCTTTATCGCATCACTTTGGTCACCAGCTAGTTACAAGGGGATAATTCCCCACCTTGCAGGAGCAGATGTTGGACAATCGGTTTAAACACGTATGCTGATCATTTTTGGCAGACAAAGCTGTTAACCACTAATTGGTTTGGCCAAGTTGAGTTCCCTATTGGCATCCACCTTTAAACTGGTATTGAGAAACTGGTATTGAGATTGACTCCCCATCGAAATCCTCTTCCATTAATCTTTGTTCCTAAATCCATGTGACATTTTACCACAAATCAGGACAACGAAACACTCCTTAAATCAGCGTCGGTCTTATGTCCTCTTTTCCCCGCTGATTCAAACCGGATGATGTTCGAGAGTTAGCACCAGTTCCAATCAGGCATTATCATTTTACAAAGACAATTTTTGTTTCTTGAAAGAGAGAGTCGATCAACCGATGCCAGCAAGACATAATGATGTTATAATCGTTGTAATCGGATGCCTTGGTTCTTTGTCATATTCCTCATACTACCGCATATTTGTTGATAGCTGGACACGAGATACTACAGAAAAATATGCGAACTGTTAAATCCGTACCCGGATTTCAATCGGCCAGATATCCTTCGTACTTTTAGAGGCCCCGCCATTCTGGTACCACTCAGCCGACGACAAACTTAATATGTCGGCTGGCAACTGAACCTCATACAGAAGAACTTTTATATAAAATTCTTGGGACATTAAATAAAAGCATGGAAGCAAAATTTTATCGAAACTAGAACTGGGAAGTGATGATAGTATACGGTTATCATACGCGGCCTTGAATACCACTCCATGGAAAAACACTAAAAGCATTTTACTAATGAAGCTAATTACATATCCATTTGGCACACGTAACGGACTGCTTCATCAATATTTTAACCTTCTGTAGTAAATAGCGATCAAAGACAAATCTTCTGGGAATTAATCCTGGACTAAAATCACCATCCGCCATTGATAAATGGACCAGTGCTAACGCTAACCCATTTCAGTTAGAAAATAATGACGTCCAGGGGTGGGCCGCTCATATTTCTTTCTGCGCTTTCCAAATGATTCACATAAATATTTATGACCCACTGTTTCGCCAAAACAGGATTACGAACTTGAAAGATATATTATCTTGGTAAAATATATTTTAGTAATGATGGAATGATCCGATGCGCGGGCAGATAGGTCACAATGTACATCCATGAATAGCCTTGACTTGTATACCGGTATGACGAACATAAGACACAATGCTGATACATGTAAAACAGGAAACAGATTAAAGGATTAAATGTTCAATAAAATATAAGCTTTATTTGTGGAAATGCATTCGCGGTTCTAGAATGTCGTTCGCTTCTCTTGCCCAATACAAAAACAATTTCGTGATATGAATCAAGTCTGTATGAATCCAGTGGTTCCTGTGTTTAGGATGGGTGAATCCCACAATGTACGTTGAAATTATTTGTCTTCGTGGTTGGGATAAACTTTTCAAAGTCCGGACAATGTGATATCATTATTACTATAAAAACACACTAAAAACACACTAAAAACACACTGCTTTCTGAAATATATAGAAGAAAGATGACTACACAAAGTAGATACACTTGGCAATACGTTGGTAGTTTAAGGTATCTACTAACTCCACGATAATGTATAACTAGGGTTCAGATATCCCATTCACACCACGATATATTTCTTACATATTTACGGTAATTCACCTCCTTGGCCAACTAATATATAGAAGAATGGTGGTTTTAGATAAATACAACAGTTATTTGGACGTTACGGTGTTATAGACTTCTTGGTTCTGTAATTTTTTAATACAATATTTTTCGAACAACTAAAAAACATTAACTTTTGCGTTTTTCTACCACCCTCGTCTGAAAAAGGGAAACAATTCTGCGATTTAGTTACAGATGATCTTACTGGTGTACATGCATGCCAGTTTTTTCCACTCTTCATTTCTGAAGAAAGGTAACAGAGCCGCTGTTTGGTACTTCTTCTCAGAGAAAAGAAATGGTAAAAATCTACATACGTATAGAACAATGACAGCAAATGTTACAAAAACACTGCATTGAACAGCAATAACTGGATGAAAGCCACCACGATCAAAAACACATCGCCAGAAAGCCTGTGGACTAAATCAACACTGTCCATATCCAACGCCAGGAGAAGAAATTCACCTCACTACTCAAAGGACGCTCTATTTCACTCGGGCTGAAAGACACCCCGAACATCATTATCCTTAATCATACCAATGAAACGATTTCCAGAGACGAAGAAGACATTCTACGTTCTGGCTTAAAACATGGCCTTGCTACGTACCCGAGAGATTCAGAAATTATTCAGAAATTATTCAGAAACATTCTGGGAACATTTGAATCACCATGGACTGCTACCGAATGGTTACATTAAGAGGGAACGTGCCAAAAATGCTATACGGGCCATGTCATGCAACCTACTGGACTTTCGTGACAAACGACTGTCTTCTGATGCCCACCGAAACAAAATCCTGAAGACACTGATAGAACGCTTCGCTATCTTGAAGCCTGATAAGGGTAGGGGCGTCGTATTACTACGTAAGGAGGAATACATTAGCAGCCTTGATGAGACCTTCGAGATTAGGACCAAATTCCATAAACCAGATATGAACCCCAGTATGGCCCAACTACGCACCCTGCAAAATTACCTGCGTACAATTCATCGTCGAGGTGAAATTACTGAAGATGAATTGAATGGAGTGAGACCAGCACGCTCCTATAGTTTACCGAAAGCACACGAATAGTTTGTGAATCTGCCCAAGTTTCGCCTAATTATCGACACAACCGGTACTTCCTACTCGAAAGTCGATAAATTTCTGTCGATACTATTGAAACCATCAACGGATAACGAATACTCACTATCTGATTCCTTTGATGCAGCCCAACGTATTCGAGAAATTCAACAAAACTTATTCGATGAATGCTATCGTTTTGTTTCCTTCGATGTCGAATCGCCACCAATGTGCCTCTGAGGAAAGTAGTGAATATCATCCTTGACCTTGTTTATAAACAGAAGATAAGAAGATAATCTGAAAAAAACTGTTGATGGACTCTGTACCAAAACTCCATACCAGATGGTGCAGACACAAGACCTACATTTGCTGTGTCCCCTCACATGTTATTACCCAATGTTAAAATAATAGACCAAGCCAAGAATTAGATTGAAATATTGTTCAAAGAAGCACTTGCTATCAAGAGTAAAACACCTAAACTAAATCATGGAATAATGGCATCAAAGGAACCTCATTGTCTTCAGGTTGTAATTTGTGAGAACTCTCGACGTGGAAAGTGGGCTTGTATGGGGCGCCGATATTCCCGGGTAAAATTACATAAACCCATCAGAAGATTTCGGTCCGGCCAGTGGTTTTCTCTGGACTTAAAATGGATGACAACAGAACACACGCATTGCTGTAGATAGCTTTTACTGCTCGTACTTCATTCCAGCTTACAATATTGTGACGCTGTACCGGTGATAACATGACAGAGGATCTTATTCTGTAAATTGGAAACCGTCAAACAGTCTCTTTTATACTATCCTAACAATGGGTACATGATAACGACTCAGACTTTATGACAATGGGACAATCGAATTGTCACCAAACCAAAACACAGAACTCAAAGTCTGGGTTCCACCGGGTATTTGTTAGTGCATTGTACTTATCCACACCGTTAAATCATATAGCTGAATACCGAAGATCGAATCTGACGCCTACTGGAAATACAGTCAAATATAATTTCTCACAGAAGTTAAATGACAATGCTTGACCCTACAGGTCATTGGACAGGATGTTTATATTACCAAAACAGTATTCAGAACCGAAAACAATTCCCTCATGTTAAACTGTCAGCCTCGAATATAACATACACCGTACCGATAACAAGGGACAGTAAGAAAAGCTTATGAAATCATAAATTTTCACTCAAGGAAAAAGTTAATATAATACAATTGCTAATGTTAGTTATGGTGGCTAAGAATCGACATCTTACAAGGTGAACATGAGCTTCATTGTCTATTGCCTATGCGATTTAACCAGTACTCACTAATATATTGAGTGTAACTCCCACCAGTGGTTGATCATTGTTTGCTGAACTCCAATGCTCGCTTGTATATTTACCGCCTTTTCTACTCAAACTTGTATATATAGCCGACTGTATACTCCAATTGTTTATTCCTGATGATGGCATAAGCACAGCTGAAATATAGAATATTATATCACAATGACTTCCATTTTCGGAGTTACATTTAACCTAGTTTATGTGAAATTGATCTGTGGGAACAATGTATTTTTTATGTTGGTAGAAAACCGTTTCATAGTCCATGCCGTGAATCATATTCCCGAAACACTTTGTAGAAGATGTCCTCCATTCAAATAATTCTTATCCGTTATCGTGAATTTCATTTCATTATGCCCATTTTCCAATTCGGTTGCATCCTTGTTATTATCGGACTATGGAGACAACAGTTATCAAGCATACATTTCCATACTTCGTGGAATATTAATGTTTTCAATATCGTGACAGTGAAAAACTGTGTGAAGAGATCACGGCGGAGTAACCATCAGTATAAGATGTTTCACTTAGCGGTATATTCCATCTATCTGAATCCATGGCAGCTGAGCTGCATCTCATTTTCTATGAAAACTGTGTGACGGAATTACAATTTCGCCTAACTTTGAAGGTTGTGAAATTTTCTATTCTGCATGTTTATTATAAATTTAAACAAGAACCCAATTAGTACTTAGGGATACGTCATTGAAACGAAGTTTTCTAGTACCGTACTTCATGTTTCAGTGAGTTAGTTGCCTTGATCGTTGGCCTTTTGATCTCAATCTTTTTTAAGTTGGATTTTTATCCCCAGTGACCATGACCTTTGACTTTTCGACCTCAAAAAGTTTCTCTGTTGTCATCAGCTTGAGGTATTCCGAAAGTTTGATCACAATTCACATCCGTGACGTCAGTAACAGTAGGCCTAAAGTCTTTATTTTCAATAATTTCCTGAAACCTTTTACCTCAGATCTTACATCTGTCATGTTTCCATCCCTAGTTCGCTCTCGTTGTATCAGCTTTTTGCCTTCAGCTAAATACATCTAGGATGCCACTGTCTTGTAACTGGTTAAATGGTCAAACTCTCAATGTAACCGCTACCAAAGAATTGGTAATATTGCGAAAATTGTCCAAGAACCTTAAAACTCCTTTAAAAAGTTTTGTTATATTTGCTTGAAATAGGAAGTGCCGCTGCTGTAAATCCTTATCGGTTGCAATTGAAACATGTAACCTATTATAGTAAATAGGTTCATGTAACCGTAACACTATGGTTGCGCTAACATCATTCCAATGAACGAGGGCTGCCTCAAAAATGGATCTCAGGCCTGCTTTTAAAACAGTGCGTTCTGAAAACTATTTTGTAGAAAAGAGTTCGGTCGCTTGAGCGCGGAATAAATAATTCATTCCAATTTTAAAGTAGGCACCGTATATCGAACTGCAGAATAAGTCAGTGTAGACACATATTTGGTAACCGCCACGGATTACCACAGAGATGGTTTAACAACAGGGCACATCTTTAGCGTTTCCTCGGTAGCAGAAAATGAATCTCTCGCTAAGAACCTAACTTTCCTGTAAATGCCGAGGATCAACGCAGGTTGAAAATTACTATAAATAAAGGACAGCAATTTTCAGACATGAGGCGAAATAATTTGTCTATTTGACTTCCGATGTCGTAATGGAAGCAGAGCGTCAAATTGTATAGCCATTTTACACAGTGTCTCCGCTAGACTGGGGACTGCCGATGTGGAGGCTAAGAATGTCCGGCGGCTACGAGTGTCCGTCTCCTGTCTTTAACTCAGCTGGGACACTTTCCTCCACATTGAAGATAAGTGTCCGTTCTTAGTTCCGATAGAAAAATATATGAGAAGGGACACCTGTCGCCAGGACAGTCTTAGCTGGAAGATCTATTTAACAATCAAAAAAAGTTTCTCAGGGAAAGAGGTATTTGTCTTCCAACCAATCATAACGACATACCAAAAATATACTGGACTCCCAAAATGCATAAATCACCATACAAAGCTAGATTCATAGCTGGTTCTAGAAGCTGCACCACCAAGCTTCTTTCAACCCTATTGACGAGGGCCCTTCAGGAGGTAAAAGCATTTTGGGAAAGGTATTGCGCCACTATTTCTAAGAACTCTGGCGTTGAATGTATGTGGATATTCAAAAACTCAAAATGTCTTACGGAAGAGCTTGATGCTGAAGGTCACATACCGTACAGACATGTATCCACATGGGATTTCTCGACTCTCTATACTACAATCCCTCATCAGGACCTTATTGACCGTCTACGTTCATTAATAGTATCTGTGTTCAAGAAAACTGATCGTAGATATATTAATGTGGGAAGCCATCAAGCATTCTTTAGCTCGACTACATACAAGAGATATCATTCATGGGATGTTTCTTTGTTTATAGAGTTGCTTGAATTTCTCATTAAAAATATCTATGTGAAATTTGGCAACACAATATATCAGCAGCATATAGGTATTCCAATGGGTACTAATTGTGCACCCCTGTTGGCCGACCTGTTTCTGTTCTCTTATGAATATGACTATATGCAGGCGCTTTCAAAAACCGACCCATTCAAAGCCCGTTCCTTCTCATTCACCAAACGCTATATAGACGATCTTCTCGCTGTGGATAATCGCTATATAAATGACGCAGTGAAGGATATATATCCACCTTCACTGGATTTGAAGGAAACTACAGATAGCCCTACAGGCACATCTTATTTAGATCTCTATCTCTATAAAAATGAAGCGGGCATTCTCTCTCGTCGACTTTATGACAAAAGAGATGATTACAATTTCGACATCGTAAACTATCCCTTTTTGGATAGTAATATTCCAGTGGGACCTGCATATGGCGTATACATATCTCGCTTGGTAGCATTTGCTAGATCCTGTGTTAAATGTGATGATTTTAATCAACGTCACAAAACATTGTTGCAGAAACTTATAAAACAGGGCTATTCCACCAAGCGCCTCCACTCAAAGTTTCTCAAATTTGGCGATACATATCGCATGCTGATAGCAAAATACGAACGTAGCGTGCAATATCTATGGCGCTACGTTTCGTAACTTGTGTCTAATTCCGCGGGCTAGGGGCCGTATGAACCCATGTACTTCAAGATCCTCATGGTACTCATATGAACAGTCACAATCAAAGCGTGACTGAGATACATCTTTTTTTAGATGACGACTCTATAACGAATATTATGGATTAAGAATACTGATCAGCGATACGGATTTGATATTTTTGGAACATCATGATGTCTTGCCGGCATCATTGAAAACTGTTGACCGCTTCTCTCTTGCAGGAAACAAGCCTATGTTTATGTATACTATGATTGTCTTTTTGAATTTGGTGCTAATACTGTTATGTGGAAAATGGAATAGGTCTTTGGATTATGGACGCGGATATTCTCTAATGGACGACGGCTGGATTATGAATGACGGACTAGACGCTTGTAATTAGCTGTCACACCGGTTCTGTGAGCTCTCGGACAGCTATAGATCAAACGCGATAAGGAAGGAAACATTTAGCATTGTTTGATATATTTGTATTTTGATTGGTTGATTTTAAATGTATTGATATTACGTTTTCAATACATTGAAAATGCGGGGCTTTTGATTGGTTGATTTTCAATGTATATTACATTTTAATACACTGAAATTCGGGGCTTAAGATTGGTTGTTTTTGAATACATTGAAATTATATTTCATATATTGGTATTTCCTCTACGCTACGAATTTGGCAGGGATGGTCTACCATAGTATATCGGTGCTAATGCATGTATTTATTTTTATACCCCAATTAAAACGATCAAATGATGGCTGATGAGTCCGAGCCAATCCAAATTATGTATGAAAATACTAATATATAATTGAACAGCAAAGGAGAATATTCATAACAGATCGATGTTCATTTTGATTAACATTCTTCAAATGTTGTCGTACGAAAAGGTCAGACAAAATCAATTCGTTCTTTTCAGCCATATTTCAAAAGAAAGAAATATCTCAATCTGTGCTTTTACTGATTATGCCAGGCAAACTTATGAGTTATCACTGTTACTTGGTATATCGTGTCACAGACTTATTTTAACAAGAGATCGTGCCAAGAATCTAGCCGGATCGCCGAATTGCAGATTCTTTCATTTGCCGGTATTGTAACACGATAATATATCATTTGGCAGTTTATCAGGACCTACAAATGAGTGATTACAACTCTCAATGATTTCCAATGATGTATTCATATCAGCATTATTTTGATACCGACTAACGTGTATTTACAAGGTTTCTACGGGACGAAAGATTCATGCTATGATAATGCAAACTTTGATCATCCCAACTCCCGGAAAAGTTGCAAAACTATGTTGCCCTCTGTATGACTTCTTCATCAATCGGAATACTCATATAATATATTCAGATATAGAAGATTCGAATACATAATATGTTGATCAGCACTCTCAGCTCACCACAATATTTCCCCTTAATCAGCCAGGTTAAACACCTATATAAAATTCTAGATAAGCAACGTTACTGCATTCACCAAGAATAACTTCGTACCACAACTGACCACAAATTAGCTGCCATCGTCTGTACTGACGGAAAACGTTGTTAACCAGCAAATAAGCATATACTGCTGCCATATTTATTAAAAGTCCGAAAGAAAACGATTGGAGAATTATTACCACCTTGTAGAAAATAGTTGAAATGTGAAATGGTCAACTTTTAAATAGGAATGTAGCTCCGTTTTTTTGCTTTTTTTAAGTAACCAATTATAAGCTAGTGAATGCGTTTGTTCTGACGTCTCATTGTACGAACTTTTGCACACGTCCAGCCGCTGTGATGAAATAATTCTGATACACCTACACAGACCCAGCCGAAATCAACCCTCTCTCTCTCTCTTTCGCTCTGTGTGTGTGTGTCCCCGCAATATGTATTCTGGCTTGAGTAATCTTAAGGATAGCTGTCCCCTTAGAGGCAGTTTTCCCACCCCCGTGACAATTTGTCTTCTGTACCAATAAATATACAAGATAACCGTAATAAACTATATATTTTATGAAAGCGTACATCGTAGGGATTCCAACTATATGATTTGTATAACCAACACTGCTATTGTGTAGAAAATATTCCAATTTTAAAACATTCAAATGAAAACAATAGCGTCCTTTTTTTCAATTGAAATTTCATGAAAACTGTTGATCGTGTTTCAACTTTGATGGTACACCTTGATAGGAGACAACTCGAACTAGTAAACTTTATCTCATTTTTTTATTTTTGCCTGGTTTTGTTTTCACAGATATTTTACTAAAATAAATTGAAAAAAATGTACTATTTTACGATCATTTGTCTTAAAAGTTGAATAATTAAATAACTAAACCGAACTTACAAAAGGTGAGAGATCTTTTACTAGATCACCTTATAAGTAACAAGCACGCCAAATTTCAAAAACGTAGCAAGGATAGTTTTCGAAAAATAAACATTTGAATCTCGGATTTTGTAAGAAATGAAAGGCTAGAAATCGGGTAAAATGTGTCCAGCTAGACATCTGAAGAATTAATCATAATTTTTTGCTTGAATTCTATTGTCAAATCTGTCTTATGGGACCTACTCGAATTCCTGTTTATTTCTGATAACTATTACACTGAGTTTATTCATCAAGGTGGTTTAAAATCCAATTTAAACTTAAAAAACTTGCTAAAACTTGTTCAACTGAGAAATGTTCACACCTGTGTTGATTACTTCACGGCGGGTGTCTGAATGTCAATTAAAAAAACAATACACACTCAGGCAGCTATAAACAACTTACAATAGACAGTCACGTGAAAGGTTAATCTCAGCTCAGCTGGATATCGCACCACCTTTAAGGCAATCTGTTTAATTTTTCCACTGCCTCAGAAACTAAATTTTTAATCCTAATATTGAAGCACTTCTAATTAGAATTTTGATTTCATTTTTTCACCAAATGTTAGAGAAAGTAGTGAATATTTGAATGAAGAAATAAAACAAAAATGACCAATTTTGACCCTCTAATGGGATAGCTATCCTTAACATCTCTTCTGAGTATGTATTGAAGTAGTGTGTGTGTGATAGAATGGGTTGCACGCGTGCACTGTGTGACCAGTACTCATCGTGCATAAATAGAGTGTCAAAGTAAATGCAATCGGTCTAACAAATGAAGGTGTATCTAGTTTCGTCGGTTCATAGCATGCTTATGATATTCTAAATGGATATGTACAAGAACGAATTCTTGACAACACTTAATCAAAGCTTGCTTGGGATACAATTTTCCATCAGATAACTCCCCAGGTGAATTATCTTAGAAGAAGTGTCGATGGCTAAAACATGACGAGATGACGATATCTTACTGGCATCCTCAAACAGTAAACAAAAACAAGTAATCGAGTAATGAGATCCCATTTCACGTGGTCTATGAGAGAGACAGGGAGAATAAAGGTTTAACGTCGCTAACAACAAATTTTCAGCAATATAACCGACGATCAAACAAAATCCTTGCCTAAGTATGCCAACAAAACAAAGTCAACATCCCAACAATCTAAAAGTGATCAACACAACACATTACAAACCTGTACATGCATTAAAATTTACACAACAAACCGATTTCTCTCAAACATAATATCTTACTAGAATGTTCCGCGATTATCAAGGCGGAAAATGTGTTTGGGTTTACTGATGGTCGGATATGGCGCCTGTGTCTTTATCGCATCACTTTGGTCACCAGCTAGTTAACCTTAAACCACAAGGGGATAATTCCCCACCTTGCAGGAGCAGATGTTGGACAATCGGTTTAACCACGTATGCTGATCACTTTTGGCAGACAAAGCTGTTAACCACTAATTGGTTTGGCCAAGTTGAGTTCCCTATTGGCATCCACCTTTAAACTGGTATTGAGAAACTGGTATTGAGATTGACTCCCCATCGAAATCCTCTTCCATTAATCTTTGGTCCTAGATCCATGTGACATTTTACCACAAATCAGGACAACAAAACGCTCCTTAAATCAGCGTCGGTCGTATGTCCTCTTTGTCTCCTTGTTCCCCGCTGATTCAAACCGGATGATGTTCGAGAGTTAGCACCAGTTCCAATCAGGCATTATCTTTTTACTAAGACAATTTTTGTTTCTTGAAAGAGAGAATCGATCAACCGATGACAGCAAGACATCATGATGTTATAATCGTTGTACTCGGATGCCTTGGTTTTTTGTCGTATTCCTTATACTAACGCTTATTTGTTGATAGTTGGACACGAGATACTACAGAAAAATATGCGAACTGTTAAACCCGTACCCGGATTTGAATCGGCCAGATATCCTTCGTACTTTTAGAGGCCCCACCATTCTGGTACCACTCAGTCGACGACAAACTTAATATGTCGGCTGGCAACTGAACCTCATTGTTCACTCGTTAAAGAATATCGTCCTTCCAGGAATGTATGAAATCTCATACTGTACTGTTTTCTGTATGAAAACTGTGAAACCTTTCCTAACCGACAAGAACGATTTTAGCCCATCGACCGTCATGATTGAAGTTGATGACGTCATCGAGACAAATCAGGAAACAGTGGCTAACCACATGAACGATTACTACGTCAACATAGCGTCTCGGATTGGCAGCAGCATTGACATCGATTCCGACTGTACCCGAGACTATGTGAACAAGTGTCAGTCATATTTCAAGAACCACCCCAGCATTCAAAATATCAATAATAATATGACCAAGTGTGATTTCAGCTTCACACATACCTCAACGGAAACTGTCAAAACCGTTATAGACCAGCTGGATTGTGCTAAAGCCACCGGCGAGGACAAAATACCAGCGAAACTTCTGAAGCCCCTTAGTTCTACTTTGTCATACCACTTATCTTCAATATTCAACCAGTGTGTAGACAAGGGTGTTTTTCCAGATGACGCAAAGCTTGCCGAAGTGATACCCTTACATAAGAAGGGAGATAATCTTGTGATTAATAACTATAGACCGGTGAGCATCCTGCCATCTTTGTCAAAAATTCTGGAAAAAATAATTCACCATCAATTACTCCCCTTCATGGAGACGATCCTAGATCCAAGAATCGCCGCTTACAGAGCTGGATACAGCTGTCAATATGTGCTGCTGCGCCTCGTAGAAGACTGGAAAAAAGCACTTGACGAAAATAAATGTGTTGGTGCGATCTTGATGGATCTCAGCAAAGCGTTTGACTGCCTGCCTCACCAACTAGTAATCGCAAAGTTGGCAGCTTATGGTGTTTCCGAAACTAGTTGTGCCTTTTCAGCGTCATACTTGGGGAACAGAAAACAACGCGTAAAACTGTCTGGCAGTGTAAGCGACTGGCTAAAGCTGCTTAAAGGTGTACCCCAGGGCTCTATCTTGGGGCCAGTTATTTTTAACATTTTTATCAACGACCTTTTCACTGAAATAAGACGTAGCGATTTATACAACTATGCCGACGACAATACTGTCTCGGCTGTGGAATCGACAAAAGACGAAGTAATGTCGACGTTGTCATCAGAGGCCGACATATCGATAGGCTGGTTTCGTGAAAATCACATGGAGGCCAATCCTGTTAAATTCCAAGCCATGCTCATGAAAGAACCTGTTGACCAGCAATGTGAACTGAATATTGGCGACGCTACCATCACCACTGACCAAAACGTGAAACTTTTAGGTGTTTTTATTGATAACAAACTGAATTTTAATTTTCATGTCAAAAATCTATGTAGAAAGGCTGGAGCTCAATTGAGTGTATTGCAACGCTTGGCTCATTACCTCGATTTTAACTCAAGGATGGCTATTTTTAAGTGTTTTATCCTTTCACATTTTAATTACTGTTCGCTAGTTTGGCATTTCTGTGGAAAAACCAATACATCCAAACTTGAGCGAATACAGTACAGGGCGCTCAAATTTGTATACCAAGACTTTACATCGGACTATGTTACTCTGTTATCCAGGGCAAATTTACCCACACTTGAATTATCCAGAAAACGAAAAATTCTTGTCGAAGTATACAAGGCTGTTAACTTCATGTCTCCCCAATTCATGTGGAACTATTTCTGTAGACGTGAAACATCGTATATGTTAAGAAATATCAACCAGCTTTATGTGCCACTCTCCAGAACTAAAAGATACGGACAGGACTCTCTCTCCGTATATGGTGCCATGCTTTGGAACTCTTTGCCTGACATCATGAAAGACTGTGATTTTAAAATGTTTAAAAGACTATTACAGAACTGGTCAGAGCAAAGATGTGAATGCGAACTGTGTCAGTAGTTTTCTGTAGTTATTTTATCCTTTCAACTGGTAAACTTATTTTATGGTATATGTCTCATTTAATAGTCTCGTTTATATGTAATATTTAACTACAGTCTACATTTGTTTTACCTAAATTTAGCTAGTCTACACCTTTTTTATTATTATTTATTCATTTTATTTGGATTTTTTTAAATAATCATTATATATATATATATATTTATTTTTTTTCTCTATGTAATATTTAACTACATTATTTAATATTTTAACTACAGTCTACATTTATTTTACCTAAATTTAGCTAGTCTACACCTTTTTATTATTATTTAGTCATTTTATTTGGATTTTTTTTTAATAATTATTATTACATTTTTTTTTATTTTTTTTTTTTCTATGTAATATTTAACTACATTATTTAATATTTAACTACAGTCTACATTCATTTTACCTAAATTTAGCTTGTCTACACCTTTTTTATTATTATTTAGTCATTTTATTTGTTGTTGTTGTTTTTGTTTTTTTTATTATTATTATAATTTTTTTTTTTTTTTTTTTTTTTAATAGTTATCTACAATCTACCATTGTTTTAAGTAATTTTCAGCTAGTCTACATTGATTTTTATGTAATATTTGAGTCCAGCCTACAATTGTTTTATGTATATTTAACTATTTTATGTAATACTAGTATTTAATTATAGTGAGAAATGGTTTTAGTGAAATATTTAAGTACACTTGTTTTAAGAATCTACTTTGTTATCATTGTCATTGTTATTAGTTGTCTTAATCGTCGGTGATATTAGCCTTTGGCTAGCGTTCTTTGTATTTCAAAACTGACGTTAAATAAATATCTTATCTTATCTTATCTTATCTTATCTTATCTCATCACATATGTTTGACCCACAGATGAACTTTTATATAAAATTCTTGAGACATTAGATAAAACCATGGAAGCAAAATTTTATCGAAACTACAACTGGGAAGTGATGATAGTATACGGTTATCGTACGCGGCCTTGAATAACACTTCATGGGAAAAAAATAAAAGCATTTCATTAATGAAGCTAATTACATATCCACTCGGCACACGTAACGGACTGCTTCATCAATATTTTAACCTTCTACAGTAAATAGCGATCAAAGACAAATCTTCTGGGAATTAATCCTGGACTAAAATCATCATCCGCCATTGATAAATGGACCAGTGCGAACTCTAGCCCATTCATTTAGAAAATAATGACGTCCAGGGTTGGACCGCTCATATTTCTTTCTGAGCTTTCCAAAAGATTCACAGAAATATTTATGGCCCAATGTTCCGCCAAAAGAGAATTATGAACGTGAAAGATATATTATCTTGGTTAAATATATCCAAGATATATATAATGATCCGATGCGCGGGCATATAGGTCACAATGTATATCCATGAATAGCCTTGACTTGTATACCGGTATGACGAACATAAGACACAATGCTGATACATGTACAACAGGAAACAGATTAAAGCATTAAATGTTGAATAAAATATAAGCTTTATTTGTGGAAATGCATTCGCGGTTCTAGAACGTCGTTCGCTTCTCTTGCACAATACAAAAATAATTTCGTGATACCCCCATTTGCGGAAACTCTGCGATGAGATATGAATCCAGTGGTTCCTGTGTTTAGGATAGGTGAATCCCACAATGTACGTTGAAATTATTTGTCTTCGCGGTTGGGATAAACTTTTTCAAAGTCCGGACAATGTGATATCGTTATTACTATAAAAACACACTAAAAACACACTAAAAACACACTGCTTTCTGAAATATATACAAAGAAAGATGACTACACAAAGTAAATACATTTGGTAATACATTGGTAGTTTAAGGTATCTACTAACTCCACGATAATGTATAATTAGGGGCCAGAAATCCCATTCACACCACGATATAGTTCTTACATATTTACGGTAGTTCACCTCCTTGGCCAACCAATATATAGAAGAAAGCTGATTTTAGATAAACACAGCAGTTATTTGGACGTTACAGTATTATAAACTTCTTGGTTCTGTAATTTTTTACTACAATATTTTTCGAACAACTAAAAAACATTAATATTTGATAACTTTTGCGTTTTCCTACCACTCTGGTCTGAAAAAAGGAAACAATTTCGCGATTTAGTTACAGATGATCTTACTGGTGTACATGTATGTCAATTTTTTCCACTGCCCATTTCTGAGGAAAGGTAACAGAGCCGCTGTTTGGTACTTCTTCTCAGAGAAGGGTAATGGTAAAAATCTACATGCATATAGAACAATGACAGCAAATGTTACTGAAACACAGCATTGTTATATTTCTCTGGTATGGGTAGTAGAAAAAGCAAAGTTACAAAATGTAGCTTTGTTACCTTTTCTGAGAGAAGTGTAGACGAACAAATTTACATGCATATAGAGCAGTGAGAGCAAAAGCTATTAAAACATGGTATTGTTAAACTTTTCTAAGACGAGGGTGGGAGAAATAAGAAAGATTTACCAAAATGCGAATTTATTACTTTTTCTCATAAAAGCGTAGAGAAAAAACTACATACAACTAACATTTTCTCAGACGACTCAGCCAGAAAAAAAAACAGGTGTCCGCTATCATCACAAAAAGATGACAGCATCATCCAAAATATTCCCCATTCATCTTTAAAAGTTGATGGCCATCACCCGTTTAGGTGATCAACAATTCACGCAACATTTAGGCCATCGCTTTTTCAAGATGCCGAGGCCTGACCTCACCCTAAAAGGGTAACGTCCTGAGCCCATCATCTTTTTTCATCAGCTTTGCAGGGTAGGACCAGTCATCATTACCATCAAAAAGGTGATCGGCCCTTACCCAGCTTCTGGCCGAATACCATGTCTCAGGGGCAGGCGGTTGAAAAATGTATGTTCGCCAGTCAAACCAAAAGTTACAAAATAGACGCATCGTTACCTATTCTCATAGGTGGGTAGTCGAAGTACGACTCGATGTTGAGAGAAAGTTAAATTTACTGCGATGAAGCTTAGTGGGGTAACATTTCTAGAGGTTCCGTACCTATTTTGCGGAGATTGAAATTTGAAGGTGGATTTAGGTACGGTACCTTGGGACATTGTCTTTGAAATGTACTCTTACGCACCCCAAACCATATGAGTACGGCTCAGAGATGATCGCTCGATCAGGGATCAAAATGATGAGATTGGAAGTTTATTTATAGAAAAGATCATACGTTGTTGTGATTATTGATCGTCCTCCTGTGAACAATTTCAACTTTTCCAACTCCAGCGTTCTGTCTATATGAAAACAATTAAAGCCTCAAAAGAAGTACCTGGAAAATCCTCAATGAACTGATGGACAGAAATTTTTGTACAACTCTATCTGCCAACTGTTTTCAATGATAAATGTTAAAGATATTACTGTCCCCATACAAATTGCAAGTATCTGCAAGAACTACTTTTGTTCAGTTATCTCTGATTGGTATCAAAGTTGCCGCCTTACTAAAGTGACTTCGATACTCGTCTGGATCAGGACTACCAAAATGAATTTGTTTTAGAGCTAACCACACCCTCAGAGATAACGCAAGTTATATCAACACTAAAATGAATCTCCTTGACTGGATGCTATATGCATGCCACTATTGAATCCTGTATCGAACTTGATCGCTATACCTCTAACACATGTCGTTAATCTCTCGTTTCGACAGGGTCAAGACTCTTTGATGCCGACTAACTCCATACAATCTGAACATCAGAAGCTACATGATTGGGTTTCGAGTGGCCGACTCTCTCTCTAAACCTATAAAAAAGTAAATATTATACAATTACAGTTTTTTTATGAGGTCAATATATGGCTTTGTGGACCTGAAGAAACAACATTTACCGAGGCCGAAGGCCGAGATTGTTTTCTCAGGTCCATAAAACCACATATTGACCGATATCAAAAGACTATATTTTTTTATTATCTGACACTGACGTCTCTTTCTCGTTAAATTGGTGAAAGCAGTTAGAATATAGCATATAGTAGGCATTTGCTTTGCTCCCAACGATCTCGTACCTGCTGTCAGCCAAAGTGTAAACCGACGGCCAATCCAGCGACTATTTTCATTGGCTGTGCAGACGCATACGTCACGCCGAGACAATATTACATTCATGGACCCGCTTCGGAGCCAATATGGAAAATTAGCGACAGCCACGTGACGGCGAATAGTGCAATGGAGAAAGATTAACACGCACAATCATATAATAAATAGAGGATATTGCACTGAGTTTGAGGTCTTCTTCAATAACAAACCTATTAACATCATTAATTTATATGCCCCAGGAAGTCTAAAGAAAATTTCCCCAAAAGAACTGGACAACATCACAAAGAAATTTAACTCCCCTATCATCATATGTGGTGATTACAACAGTCATAACCCCATTTGGGAAGACAATTGCATCAAGGCAGATGAAAAAGGCCAAGTAGTAGAAAAATGGCTTGACCAAGACAACCTATGCTATTTAAATAATGGCCACGGGACGCGAATAGACATGAACACCGGCAAACTTTCTGCAATCGATTTAACGATTGTCTCCCCTGATCTAGCCGTTAAATCCGAATGGGAAGTGATCCCTGACACGCTTGACAGCGACCACTTCGCCATTCTGACGAAAATTAGTACAAAACCGGACTCCGAAAGGACAGACGCCCCTCCAAAATTTCAGTACTCCAAAGCCGACTGAAAAAGCTTCCAGAAAGACTGCCAAAACTAAATCATGAAGAGATATTCAATTCCGATGCAGAGATGTTCAATGAAAAAATTACAAATTCACTACTAAACGTAGCACAAAAATATATTCCGATATCACAACAGCGCCACAACAAAAACCCGGTACCCTGGTGGAACCCAGAGTGTGCAAAGAATATTGCGGCCAAAAAGAAGGCACTTAGAAAATTCAAAAAAGTAGACTCCAAAGTGATCACGCGAACTACAAGGAACTCAAAATTATAGCTGAAAAAAGTGTTAAAGAAGCTAAATCAAAATGCTGGGAAGACTTTTGCAACACTATAGATACCAAAACCAATTCAAAAAAAGTATGGAACAAAATAAAAAATATACAAGGAAAGTTAACTAACACCGTCCCTGTACTGAACAAAACTAAAAAAACGAACAAAGAAAGGCAGAACACCTCGCCGAATCTTTCGCTTCCAACAGTAGCGATAGCAACCTGAAACCAGAATTCAGAAAAACTAAGGAAGAGACAACGATAGAAAACGATTTGGACGATCATCTAGAAAACTATCTGAATGCAGACTTCAACATTAATGAATACCGCTATACACTGTAAAAAAAGAGAGCTCACCTGGTGAAGACAAACTAGGATACACGATCCTTAAACACCTACCAAATAAGACACAGAAACTGAAACTAATTAATGTCAGCTGGCAGACCAAGCAACTTCCAAGCAAATGGAAAGCATCTATCGTTATCCCAATCCCAAAACCAGGTAAAGATCCATCAGACTGCAGCTCTTACCGCCCGATTTCTCTCACTTCAAATCTATGCAAAATAATGGAAACCATGGTAAAGAATAGACTGGAATTTCATGTGGAAAACAACAACTTATTAAACAAAACTCAAAGCGGTTTTCGTAAGAACAGAAGTACGTTAGACCATATAGCCAGATTACAACACTCAATAAAAAAGGGAAATGCCAAACATCAATACACACAAGGTATGTTCCTAGAGATAGAAAAAGCATTCGACCTTGTATGGCAGGACGGCATAATTATTCAATTAAACAAACTTGGGATTAAGGGAAGAATGCAACACTGGATAAAAAGCTTCCTAAACAATAGAAATTTTAAAGTTCGCATAGGAAACACCCTATCCACCGACCATCAATTAGACAACGGTACCCCTCAGGGAAGCGTCATAAGCCCCACCCTTTTTAACATCATCACCAATGGCCTAGCCGATGGAATTGACACGAAACATCCAGAAGTAGAACATTCTCTATTTGCTGACGATTCTGCTCTCTGGAAAACCGCACGTTCCATAAAAAAATTGACAGATATAATGCAAAATACACTAGATACAATTAGCGGCTGGGCGGATAAATGGGGCTTCAAATTTTCCGCCCTCAAAACAACGGGCAATTTATTTTCAAACAATAAACACATTGACGTTAAACTAACACTAGGAGGTCAGAAAATTGAATTCAAAAATAGTGTTAAATACCTAGGTATGATCTTCGACAGAAAACTCACATGGAAAGACCACATCGATCAACTAGTTCTCCGGTGCAATAAAGACCTTAACCTCATGAGATGTGTGTCTGGGACAAACTGGAGCGAGTAAATATAGTCTGCTAAATTATACCAAAATCTAATCAGGTCAAAAATAGATTACGGGTCCATCGCCTACCAATCAGCATGTAAGACACAACTAAAAAGAATAGACAGCATCCAATATTCTGCTCTAAAAATAGCTACTGGAGCCTTCAAGGGAACCGCCTTATGTAGTCTTCAAATAGAAACCAATGAGAAACCTCTTCGTTTAAGACGAGAGGAACTGTCCCTGAAATATGCAGGAAAAACTAGAGCTAAGGGCGATAATCACCCATGCCACAAAATTTTTGAAGATAAAAGTGAATATGAATATTTAAAGAAAAACTGAGAAAAAGACTCCGACCCCTCGACTACACCGTAAATAACCTATTCCAAGAACAGGAAATACCCATCGCACACATCTGCACAGACAAAATCACTAGGCCACCCTGGGAATTAGAGTCGCCCCACGTGGACACAAGTATACACGACTACCTCACAAAGAAGGACAACCCAGACTTTATAAGAGCCACCACCCTTGAATATATCACCCAAAACTGGAAAAATTACTTAAAAATCTATACAGACGGATCGAAAAACACAAGTGATAACACAGGATCAGCTTTTGTTATACCTGAGCTCAACATACAAAATGGTTTCAAACTTCCAGACAATATGTCTGTATACACTAGTGAACTGATTGCTATAATTAAGGCTCTCGAATGGATCATCGAGCACAAACCAATCCGTGCTGTGATACTCAGCGATTCCCTCAGTGGACTCACGTCCATTGAAAATTCTATATCTGACAATAGACCTGATCTCATACACAAAATAGAATATATCTGTACACAAATACACAACGAGGGTATAGACGCCATTTAGCTTGGGTCCCCGCGCATGTCAACATCAGAGGTAACGAAGCAGCCGACAAAACTGCCAAAGACAGTCTTGCTAAAACTACATACGATGTGCCAATAGGATTAGGATATAAGAAACTCAACACTATCATTAGACGCAAAATAGATAGCAAGTGGCAAAAAGATTAGAACGAAGAAGAACGTGGACGATGGTTACATAAGATCCTTGATGGAGAGAAAAGACAAGTCCAGGGATTCCAGTTAGACAATAAACGTGATGACCGCATCATCACCAGATTAAGACTAGGCAAAACCGGACTTAAATCACATCTGTCCATGCTTCTGAAAAACACCTCACCACTCTGTACCGCATGCAACAATGTAGAAGAAACAATAGAACATGTCCTACTTGAATGCCCAATCCATAACCCACAACGTGAGGCACTTAGAAACGAATTAAAAAATTCAACACTCCCTTAACATTACCAGCGTTATTAAACCCTAAGCCCCCCATTAGAAATCAGGTATTCAAGTCCTTAATAAATTTTATCAAAACTGCTGGCTATTATTCCAGTATATAATACTACCGCCGTGCATGCGCAGTCAACTTTTTTTTTTCCACATAATCAACTACTAGTACACCAAGTACTATGACACGATGTGATAGAGGCCAAATCATTCTTCTGACTTCAACAAAGGGTATGGTTGCAGCGGAGTTACCTTGATACTGAGGGCCGTGTGCACCATAGCCATACAAAACATTATGGCCATAATAAACTATCCATACATAACATCCGGCCAAAATGTCACAGACACATTTAGAAATAAAATAGGCATGGCAACAACGGAGTTACCTTGATACTGAGGGCCGTCTGTTCCACTGTCCTACAAAACAAACGATGGCCAAATCTAATTGAATTCATGGCAACAATAGCACGGCCAAATCGCATATAGCGAGCAGTATTCGGCATAAAATATAGGAAATGGTGATGGCGGAGTTACCTTGATACTGAGGGCCGTCTATTTCATTGTCCTACAAATTCTTTATGGCCATCAAACGATAATGTATACGGAAATAATACCGAGCTGTTTATTTGTGTATTCACCTAGTACTGAATCTATCGAAATGTTTAGTTATTTATTCATTTGTTTATCTATTTACTCACTTAATTATATATTGCTATTTATATTATGTGACGGTCGGGGGGTGCCTGTTGTTGGGAGGAAGATATATCAAAGTATTGCATCGAAAAACAATATAAAACAAGAATGACTACAAGCCTTCTATTTCATATGATACAGGCACGGCACACCGAAGACCACAGACGAGTTGGACAAGACCTGAAACAGAAGACGGATGACGATTACAAGAATACCAACAGCGCCTTGAGTGACAACGCCGCACAGCAAGAACATCCAGAATCAGAATATTCTACCCTAGACCACACCAGACAGGCTACCCCTTAGATGTCACCGAACTGACGCTTCAACACAGAATATGATCCTTTGACTTTCACGCAATATAGGACGTAGACCTGCCGTTATGTGAGTATGCAACAACACGTAAAAATGTTTCAAAATGTTAATTACTTTGATTCACCAGCAGCGGACATCCTTAAACCCCTTAAGACATCAGAGTAGACACCCTGACTGACTATACAGGTAAATGATCCAATATCGGATTGACGAGATATTCTTTTATGGCAGACATTACGGGTGCGTGGCATTTCGTTTCAACATGTTTAAAGACATCTGGAAATAATATAATACTACACTGTTACAAATCACACCGTAAATTCACAGTTAAATGTACTGGCAGAAAAGGTGCCAGTACATTCAACTGTAAAATTACGATACATTGTGTTTTACAATTACCGCTTTTTAACATGTTTTAAACTGAAAAATGTTGCACCGTATTTTATAATTACCGTTTGTTATCAGGCAATTAACTATTAATTAGTTTGCGCTGTAATTTACAATTACCGTTTTTATTAACATCCTTTAATGTTTAATTACGTGACACCGTTGTCTACAATTATCTGTTCCGTGGAAGGCCGAAATGGTCATTGCTCGTTCGCGTATTTCAGCTCTTTGTGTTTACAAAATGCAGTCACCACAAATTTCGCAAATAATGATGAAGTAATCTCTGACAGGAATCTCCACATCAGGTAAAACTAAAATTACAGTTAACCACCGCGTTACTCCTTGTGCGTGTTCTGATGATGCTCTGAATGTTGTACAACACAGGTGTTGCATGTGTCCTGCAAATGAGCGTTTCGTGTGCAAAGAGAACAACCTCCTTTCAGAGAAAACCTGATTTTTTTGTTATGTTTGTGCGCAGTTTACACATTCCAGTTGAAACCAACTGAAATATCACAGTTCAATGTACAGATTAATGTGTTTACGGTTAATTATACTGTAAACTCCAACATACATTTACTGTGAAATAACGGTAATTTATAACAGTGTACATTCAAACTGAGCTCTTCTAGAAATGGTTACGGTGGATGAGATCTGCGAGATGTACATGTAACCCCGTTTTTTTTTTCGGAAGATACGAGAGTATTTTTTAGCTAATTTTGCGGCATATTATTTCATTTCTGCTTTTTTCTGTCAGGGGACGGATTACTAATAATATGGAATCATTAATCTAAGCGAAGAAACTTCATTTCGTATGGTTTTGAGCAAGACAAATATCAGAGGACCTGGCATGGGCGCCGTTTAGATTTTACATATAATCCATTGAATGTAGGATTACCCAAATGACGTCAAGCTATGAATTCAGAAATCTGCAGCAATCGGTTACTTGTTGCTCTGGAGAAACAATGAAATTGAGAGAAGTGGTATTCCCGTGGCAGCCATTTTACTTTTCAGACCCTTTGAGGTATAAATAAATAAATGCCATTATGGAAAAGTATTTATGTATGTCTTTGAGTGTTAAAAGTATGCTAGGTGGATTTAAAACCCTTTAACGGCTCAGAGTTGACACCCTGTATGACTCCACAGTTAAAACTTATCAAAATATGATACATGTATATGTGATACTGTTATTGTGGACATATTGGGAAAAGCCACCCTGGGGGTTGTGGGGGGCCTAATCGTGTATTTGCGCCTAATCGTGTCAGCGCCAAATCGTGCAACAAAATTGCGCCTAATAACGTGTTGCGCCTAATCGTGTAGGAAATTTGCGGTTAATGGTGGAACTGCGCTTAATCGTGTACGAAATTTGCGCTTAATTGTGGAACTGCGCCTAATCGTGTACGGAATTTGCGCCTATTTGTGTAAATGCGCCTAATCGTGTAAGGAGGCTGCGTCTAATCATGTAACTGCTCCTAATCATTTGAACGATCTTGCGCCTATTTTGCGTTGCGCCTAATCGTGTACAAAAATTGCTCCTAATTGTGGAACTGCGCCTAATCGTGTAGGAGATTTGCCCCTAATTGTGGATTTGCGCCTATTCGTGTGAGAAATATGCTCCTAATTGTGGAACAGCGCCTAATCGTGGAAATCATTTTGCGTCTAATTATGCGTTGCGCCTAATCGTGTAGAAAATTTGCGTCTAACTGTGGAAATGCGCCTAATTGTGTATAGAGGCTACGCCTAAACGTGCACAACGTGAAGACATAAGTAGTACGTAGAGGACGGATATAGTCAACTTGACCTTTCGTCATTTTTGGGGAGGTCACGGGGAGATCACGTGATCAAGAGGTTACGGTCACTATAATTCCGGGACTTCCGGTCACGTGACCTTTGGGGGCATGTATTCCTCCGCGGTGATGCGGTCTGGCGGCGATGCGGTCGCGGGGGAAAAGCCTCGGCGAACAGAATGTAGTCCCAAATACGCGGGAGCCGGGGGAAATTCTCCGGCAATCTTCGCCAATCTTTGTGACATTTTGGGGGCGAGAGGAGCCCCTAGTCAACCGATTGGGTCGAGTGAGGTGTCAACGTGGAGCGCTCGTCCAGGACGATCAAGTCTTGGGTTGGTGCATGTAAAAAGAGGACTTGTCTCCGAAAATATAAAATTCGGAACACGGACTTTACTTCAACAATAGGAGAATGATTCGAACATTTGCATCTATAGGGGAAAATGACTGTATGGAATATGGGGGTGGTCATTGTTTGTTGATTTTACTGTGAGTTCTGGGGTCTTGTTTTCTTCGTCTCACCACGTAAAACACGAAGGGAATGGTCTCGGAGCTAAGCGGTGAAATTTCTCGAAAAATCCCGGTACCGGGTAGGTCTGTATTTTGGCCCATACTTGCTAGTGGATCGGTCTATACTGGAAAATGTACTCCTGGACATTGCGATATGAGTTGTGGGATCTTGTTTTTCACGTCTCACCACGTAGAACACGATGGACGGGGTCCCGAAGCTAAGCGGTGAAATTTTTCGAAAGGTTCTCGGAGGTCTGGATTGGCCCAAAGGCCTACTGGCTCAGTGGATAGGTCCATACTGGGCAATTCGCATATGTTCATTGCGATATGGGTTTTGGGATCTTGTTTTTCACGTCCCATCACGTAGAACACGATGGGAGGGGTCTCGAAAATAAGCGGTGATTTTTTTTTAAAAAGTCCAGGTATCGGGTAGGTCTGTATTTTGGCCCATACTAGCTCAGTGGATAGGTCCATACTGGGAAATTTACTCCTGGACATTGCGATATGGGTTGTGGGATCTTATTTTTCACGTCTCGTCACGTATAGCACGATGGTCGGGGTCCTGAAGCTAAATGGCGAAAAAAATTTTAAAAGTCACTACGCGTTTGTGTAGTGGGTAAATACATGTAGTGTTGGGTGGACGTTTTGGGGTCTAGGTGAGCTCCTAATGGTTCGATGGTGTCGTATGAGGTCTTATTTTGAAGCCCTCGTTGAGGAGCATACGACTGGAGTAATGTATCGTACGTTTTCGTTATTCTGCGCATGCGCAATTTGGTCGTGGTATAGAAAACAGACATTCTGGGGTGCATGGAGGTGTGTTTGGGGTTGAAATGGACTGCTATTGGTCCAAATTAGTCGTGGGATGTGTCAAAGTGAAGCTTTTGTGACGTGGAGTCAGAATGGCGTGCTTTTTATTGCAAGTCGCGTCAATCTGCGCATGCACAGTTGGGTATAGTACGTAAAGTGGTCATTTTGGGGGTGCGTGGGGTGTGTTTTGGGTAGAGAGGGACCATCCTTGGTCCGAATGCGTCGTGTGGGGTGTCATTTTGTAGCTCTCGGGATATAGATCCCGACTTGAGGCATGTCCACGTCATCTGTGACATCATTGGTGACGTCATCAGCAGAAGTATTAGTGAAAGCGGACATTTTGGGGTGTGTAGGAAAGCGTTTGGGGTAGAGATGGACATCCCTGGTCCGAATGCGTCGTGTGCGTCACCTTGTATCAACGCCTGCCAACGTCAACCTTAACGCTTCAACGCCCTGGTGAATTAGCCATGAAGCTCTGATTTTCTAGATAGTCCATGAAATTGACACTAATTCATCAAAATGCGGTGAGGTAAAGTTCGTGTTCCGCATTTTATATTTTCGGAGACAAGTCCTCTTTTTACACACACCCACCCATGACCTGATGGGCAGGCTCGATAAGCCGGAGGCCGATATTAGCCCTTTTGGACCTTGTTGATAGGAGTTTTCCCCTATTTTGGTTTAAGTAGTTTATTTCGAGACATGGGGGAGCGAAGTAAGCAAAGCTTATCAATACGTCTCCCCAATAAAAAAAGTACAATATATCAATTGAACCTCGAAAATAAATATAAATACTTATAACAAATTAGGCGGCAAAGGAATATACAAAATGCATTTGAAGCGCATGACAGAGAGTAAACATTGTGATTTGTTTGAGACCCTGTGTGCTGAAGAGATGAATGAACACGATCAGCTTGCTGAGTAGGCCTACATGGTCGCTGGGCATCAAGTGTCGAAATAGTAATTTTAAAGTTCAATACTTAAGTAAAACGTTTCGAATCCGCTATGAATTTTCCCAAACATACTTGAACGGTGTTGTTAGTGTGTTTGTCTTTTTCTGGATCACCGTATAATAACACGGAAGCAGGAGGAACTATTAGAGAACTATATATATTATTAAGTGTATTTACCAATATGGTTCTTTGATCGACAAATTGAGGACAGTGAAAGAAAAAGTGATCGACAGTTTCGTCAAAATATCCGCAATTGCAAGTTGTTGTATTTCTCAGAAAATTATTGAACAGGTGTCTGTTAAGCTTACTGCAACCATTGCGGAGGCGACACAATATTATATTTTCTTTACGTGTACATAAATAGTGCTAAAACGGTGGGGTGGAGATTTGTCATGTTCTGCAGCTGGCGTTTAAAAATTGGCAGAGTAGGGCAGTTTTTGACTGTGTAAGATAGTAAATTCCACTCGCGTAATGTTGCTGGATAAAATGAATTTCGGAATAGTTCCGTGCGACATCTGTAGGGGATTAACTGTAATGCGTTTATGATGTAATATGGATTACGTTGCCCAATGCGAGCTGAGAGATGAGCGTACAAAGAGGAAGGTGTCATCCCATTAATAATGTTATATAACATAATAAGTCTATGGAATTGTCGTCTGCGAGACAGCGTTTCAAATCCAGCTTACAAATATAGGGTTTCTGAACTAACACTGCATGTGACGCCAGTTATCGTTCTGAGTGTGTCTTTTTGAATATTTTCAAGTCTTATCACATAAGATCGTGGAATATTATCCCAGACGACGTCTGCATATTCTAGACTCGGTATAATAAAACTCTTATACATAATTTCAAGGCATTTACGATCTTCCACGTGGTCGTTCCAGTTAGCCTTAGTGTTAAGGATCAGACCGAGATGCTTATGACTACGTGACGGTTGAAGAGTTGAATTTTGAAATATTATTGGAAAAAATGAATGGATATGTCTCAAAGAAGCGAGAAGAGAAACTGTTTTAGCGGCATTAAAATCGACCAACCATGTCTGCGCCCAGTCAGAAACAATGTCTATATCGTGATTGATGGATGGCAGTGGGCTAAACAGATGATCAGATATGATGTACAAACAAGTGTCATTAGCAGAAAGACGTATACCGTACTGTTAATGACATTAGCAGGTAAATCGTTTATAAATAATACGAACAGAAGCGGACCAAGAACAGAACCTTGTGGTACACCTGCTTCTAAACATAACACAGTGGATTCTTTTCCCTGGATCACCACCCGCTGACAACGATTTTGTAAATAACTTTTGAACCATAGCAAAAGGTTTCCAGTAATACCGAATTGTTGTAGTTTTTGAAGCAGGCCGTTATGCCACACTCTAGCAAAGGCCTTTGATATGTCAAAGAATAGAAAGAGTACTTCTTTCTGTTCGTCAAGTGCCTTTGTCAAGTCAAAGGAAATATCAAGTAACTGTGTTACAGTGGATTGCGACGGGAGAAAACCAGATTGGCTCGGTGTTAGGTCGTGCAGTATGTAATTATAAATGTGCTTGAACACGACCCTATTCATGACTTTACTCAGACAACTTAATAGTGATTTGGGACGGTAGTTACAGACAAGATTTCGTTCACCTTTTTTATAAAATGGTGTCACATTAGCAACTTTCCATTCTGTCGGATAAGTCGATGTTTTCAATGAGTGATTAAATAAACGAGCAAGAATACCGACGGTCACGGATGTACAAAGGGAAGCAACTTTACCAACATCACGACAGAGGGCGTGACTGCTTGGGGGTCAGATCGAAGATTGTTAACATGGTGGATCAAAGGAAATTGACGCAAAACGGTTTCCAGTTCGATAAACGGGCGGTCAAAATGAAATTAAAACAGATGTACTGCAGAGTGACTATCCTAACATATTGACAGACACACGAGGCGCTCTTGTTGTATGATGTAAGATATATATTTCTAGTCCAAATGAATTGAAGAATCTGGTATGTCCTTCTGTGACGTCGATCATTCGCGATGACGTTGCAACAATCCATATTGCGATGACGCCACTCGCGATACCATTGTTGGCGGTCCAAATAACAAACGTCACAAGAGAACGTCATAATACAAATGTATCAAAATGTATATATTCGTAGCGTCGCAAGCTATCGTATGGCTGCAGGATAAATCTGACCCCCTCTGCACTCCGCCCTCTACCGGTATGTCAGCAAAGTTGTTCCCCTTTACGTATCCGTGACCGTCGGTATTGGAGAGAGAACGTTTTTACCTTCGGACAAACATTTCGGACTTGGTCTGGACCAAGTGCTTTGGACGTATCTAAATTAGAAATAATGTTGTCGACGTCTATAGTATCTACAGTAATCATATCTAAGGTATTTTCCGTGTAGATTGACAGAGGTGGCAACGGAGTGTTGGAATCATCAATTCTGGTAATATTAGCAAAGAAACCGTTTAAAATTTCGGCTTTCTCACTGCATTCGTATGCAAAAGAGCCGTCCACTTTCTTAAGAGGTGGAACGTCATTAAAATTACTGTTCGAATCTTTCAGGAATGATTTGCTGAGTTTCCACCACTGTTTAGAACCAACTCATCAATCAGTCTCAATTTTCTGTGCTGTTTTGGTTTTAAATTCCTTTTTAGTAGAGCAAACGAGAGCATTTACCAAATTTCTCTGTTTTTTAAAACGTTCAATATCATTTCCAGAATTGGTAATTCTAGAATGCTTAAAAAATTTATCTCTGATTCTCATCTCATGTTTTATTTTGTTTGTCATCCATGGTTTATCGCCTGGATGAATGCAAATGTATTTGATTCTTTAGCTGCTCTCATAATAACTGATGTAATACATTCACACCAAATATCCACGTTATTATCGTCTGACAGGGCTTCCCATTCGGCGTTTACAAGATGTTGTCTAAATATGTCTCAGTCGGCTTTTTCGTAATTCCAGATCAAACGTTCGAAGCTAGGCCTTTTCGGGATACGAATCTATGAATTTAGATACGAATTTATGAGGATAAAAACTGCAGAATGGTCGCTACAAAAAGGTACAAGAACGCCGCTATCACAGACGAGTTGAGCCATATCACAAATGTTTGGGTCTAAAAGAGAATTTGAAACGGGTCGAGTTGGTTCAGTAATTAGTTGATTAAATCCTAAGGAAGTTATTATGCCACGTAGGTGAAACTTGGAAGCACTCAGAAGATCATCGTTCAGGTCACCGATAATTACAATGTTTTTCCCAGGATTAGAATCCCGGACAACAACACTTCCCCTATTTTAGGGATAAAGTCCGTGTTCCGCTTCTCATATTTTTGGGACAAATCCTCAATTTACATGCACCCATCCATGACTTTATTGCCCTGGACGAGCGTTCCACTTTGACACCTCACTCGACCCAATCGGTTGACTAGGGGCTCCTCTCGCCCCCAAAATGTCACAAAGATTGGCGAAGATTGCCGGAGAATTTCCCCCGGCTCTCGCGTATTGGGACTACATTCTGTCCGCCGAGGCTTTTCCCCCGCGACAGCATCGCCGCCAGACCGCATCCCCGCGGAGGAATACATGCCCCAAAGGTGACGCGACCGGAAGTCCCGGAACTATAGTGACCTTAACCTCTTGATCACGTGACCTCCCCAAAAATGACGAAAGGTTAAGTTGACTATATCCGTCCTTTACGTACTACTTATGTCTTCACGTTGTGCACGTTTAGGCGTAGTCTCTATACACAATTAGGCGCATTTCCACAGTTAGACGCAAATTTTCTACACGATTAGGCGCAACGCATAATTAGGCGCAAACTGATTTCCACGATTAGGCGCTGATCCACAATTAGGAGCATATTTCTCACACGAATAGGCGCAAATACACAATTAGGAGCAAATCTCCTACACGATTAGGCGCAGTTCCACAAATAGGAGCAATTTTTCTACACGATTAGGCGCAACGCAAAATTAGGCGCAAGATCGTTCAAATGATTAGGAGCAGTTACATGATTAGACGCAGCCTCCTTACACGATTAGGCGCATTTACACAAATAGGCGCAAATTCCGTACACGATTAGGCGCAGTTCCACAATTAAGCGCAAATTTCGTACACGATTAAGCGCAGTTCCACCATTAACCGCAAATTTCCTACACGATTAGGCGCAACACGTTATTAGGCGCAATTTTGTTACACGATTTGGCGCTGACACGATTAGGCGCAAATACACGATTAGGCCCCCCACAGGGGTCGTTTCCCATCGTGTTACGAGGTGTGTAGGAGTTCATATTAAAGACAATGTTCCAAGGTACTTAAATCCACTTTCAAACTTTGTTTCTGCACAAAATTATCACGTGGCCCCAAAAAGTTAACCCCACTGCCTTTTCTATGATGAAGGTAGTTGAAAATAAAACCCTAGATATACGAGTGTTCTAAACGAATCAAACTGTTCAAGAGTTAAGGTAACTGAGAGAGGGTTCATTATTGTACTCTCATTTGAAATATATCAAGATGGGGTGTCTACAAATTTAATCGTTTTGTGAGATCGACAGTTGAGAGAAATTAAGATATGACACTGTAATTTGTCAGGGTTGTTTGGATTTCAGTGCACATGCACATCGAGGGCGGCGAGTCAAGATGTAATTAAATAGAGTTGTACGTTGAAAGATCACATGCATTTAAAAAGATGCTATGCAAATTTATCTTTGAAATTTTGGGGTTGTAGGGAAAGTTACCATACTGGAAGCATATGCTTTGATTTTGAGGGAAGTAATGAAAATTGTCCTACAGGAATCATATCGCTCCAATTTCTTACCTGTATATGGCAGGATTCTGCTGGTGGACTGTTAGTCCCCGAGGCCCGCCGTCTGTACATGTCACTTGACAAATATATGTAGGTTTATTGTTTTAGTGGGAAATTTACAGGTTAGTTTCTCTATGTATTCTTCCGTTTACCAGGGTACCCCATGTTAAGGAGTTTACTCCATCAGACATCCACGATGCTCATCCATTAACATCAGATGAGTTGTTTGGGCTGATCTGTCATCACAGCTCCCGAGCTAGCGTATCTAAATCCGCTTAAGTCGGTGCTAGGGGCCGTGTGGATACTTCATATTCTCCAAATGAACATCTGCAATAAATGCGCGACTGAGATACAAAGGCTACGTCTGAGAATCCACCGTATTCTCTGGTCTGAATGTTAGGTGCCGAGAGACGCTTTCCCTGTAGAGTCGTATGGTTGTTTTTTAGTCGCCAGACGTCGTCAATTTTCCCCACTTCTTGCATATCGCTCCAATGTATCCTAAAATCATGCGCCAAATTTATATTCAGGTTTTTTAGATCATCATGATGTCCTGCCGGCATCATTGAAAACTATTGATCGCAATTCTCTTGCAGGAAATGGATACTGTGACTTGAGGAAACATCAGTAACCTAGACGATATATCCATCACGTTTCAATACATGTATATAGCATTGTTTGAAAACAAATATATCATGTATATATTACGGGGTTTTTTTACGCTCGACGATAAATCAGTGTTACAGTTCTACACTGATGTGGTCATATAGGCCAACTGCATACAGACACGAGACAGCTCAATCAATATAGACAAATCGCTCATGAAAGAAAAACAAAAAAGGAAACGTGAAAACGTGGAAAAGTAATAAATCACCCTCTCTGTTATACTCATCGATCAAATCTGTAGTGGTGTTCACTGTTTGAATGTTCCTCAGGGATTTTGCTGCTTAGATCTATCACATGTTTCACGTTACATATACATGGAAACCAAGCTGTCTATAATGTGTGCTTATACATTCATAATGATCGCATATTCATATATTACTCGTTGAATCTGGAGCTGTGAAAACGACAGTTACGAATTCTCTCTTTACATCTGAACAGATGGACGGATGTACTTCGGTTCATTCTGTCACTTGGTGGGTGTGATGTAATGTTTGTGACGTCTCCCTCAGATTCAATTCGAATGATTTACTGTTTTAATTTAAGGTCAATTTCATATCATAAAACCTTCATAAAATATAACAGTGAAGTCTCGCAACAAGTCCTTAGAAACGGTAATTATTATACAATTACAGTCTTTTGATGAGGTGAATATGGGGTTTTATGGATATGAGACAACAATATTCGCGAAGGCCGAAGGCCGAGGTGAATATTGTTTTCGCAGGTCCACAAAACCACATATTGATACCAAAAGACTGTAATTGTATTACGGATGTCTCGTAACATTATCGTTAAGTTGGCGGCGGCAGCAGCTAGAATATACACAATAAACAATTTGCGTTGCTTTCCATACTGTAAACCGACGGTCAATCTAACGACTATTTTCATTGGCTGAGAAGACACACATGTCACGCCGAGTCAATATCACATTTATGGGCCCGCTTTGGAGTCAATATGGAAAATTAGCGACAGCCACGTGACGGTGAATTGTTCAATGGGGAAACAGTAACACACATCGTCATATAATAAACCCGGATATCCACCTCGATTTCGATCTTCTTCAATATGGCATCGAACAATCTCCTTCTTCAATATGGCTTCGAACCTTTCGCCGAAGAGACGTTCAAGCTGACGTTCATCAAGATTGTATGCGGGTTATCCACATCCATCGATCAAAAATCTTGATTTAGGTAAGTTTGTGAACATAATGGACGACCCAAAGGACACTGATTGCGGGCTATACAATGAAGATAATAGCACCAAAGGGTTCGCGGACGCGGGCCGAATGATCTCGTCTCGTCAATCGTCGAAGAAACACTCCCTAACAAGAAATTGCGAAAACAAACTTCCCCCAAAAATAGTGGCGCAGCTCTGCAGGCATCAACGGTCGGTGATTATATTAAACAAAAGCAAAATATTGAGCAAAACGGATTGAATCTAAGATAAAAAAAACTAGATTGCTATCCCATGCGTGTACAACAGAGACTGATTAATAAAATGGACCCTTTGGGCCAACTATGAGTGGATATTGAGGAATTTAAAAAGAGAAGAAGGTGGAAAATCATCAGATTTGATGGACACGCTCTCTCTGGTTGTGCAGATAGCTTGATTCGTCGGTCAAAACCACTAATTCCTGAACGACTATGACCACACGCATAACGTGTGTAAAATCACCAAGAACCCTAACACCACCCGAAAAATACTATCTAAAAATGCAGAGTTCCCTCTATTTAGAGAAAGGTCTTATGGCGTCTCCAAATATCGTTCGGTTTTTCGTCGAGAAATCTGTGATCTTTTCTCGATATCGCGAATTCCAAAGGTGAGAGAGAATCGATAATTTTTTTCATGGAAACCGAATTATTCGCGAAATCGGTTTTCTTTCGTTTTACTGATCGGTTTTCATTCGATAATTTTTTCTCGAAAGAAAAACGATATCGCGAATCAGTCGAGAATCCTCCGAGAATTTGTTCTCAGTGGAGAAAAACGATTAAAAACCGATTGAAAGTAGTGCAGCTTTGTCTTCACCTAGCCTGGTACCCTGCTTAACGTGGTACGTTGCTGACATATATACCCGTAGACTAGGGAACCAAGTTGCTGGTTCTAAGCACAACTAATATCCCATGAATGTGCTCGGCCCCACTGATAGACTCAAAAAAACGAAATTCACAGAAGTGTATTTTCAATTTATATGCCCGTTATTATAGATAGAGCATGTATGAAAGCAAAATATAATGCCGACGATAGTCCCTGTTCGATTTTAAATAGTCAAGACCGGAGATGGATCGTTCGGGCGGTCAAAGATTAATCCTTTGGAAGCCCTGTGGGCACTGTAGAGTATTGTCTATCTCGCCTGTTCGATGATGATTTGAAATACAGGACTGTTAAAATATCCAGATCTGCTGTCTCTGCTTTACATACACCAATCAATGGGATTAAGGGGGAACAACCTGATGTAGGAGCTACTATGAGATTCATTTACAATAGTATGCCACCCCAACCAAAGTATATATTAACTTAAGATACGAATAGGATTCTGTATTACATCAGTTCCTTGCATCACAATGCTGAACTCAGGGATTACATTAACTTATCACATTGAAGCTGGCGATGTTTGTCTTCTGTACTTCACTCTCCTGATACCGGGTACACGAAATAATTGATACAAATATCACATTTCAGTTCAATAGACCCTCAAAAAGACAAGTGAAGTGGGATAAGATCTCCCCAAAAATGTCGATTTCCTCATTCGAGTAAGGAAAATAGGTGTCCTCAATACGAGTACAGCGTAATTAGATAGATCAAAGGCCTGGCGTGGGCTTTCTGATACAGATTGTCCACTCAGCGCCTCGCGACATTTAAGCATAAACTGGTTAGAGACAGGTGTACTATCAGCCTTGTTCTTTCAAATGAGTATGTGAAAATACGATCGTAGCGTACAGGATCTAATTACAAGCGTGTAGTCCGTCATTCATAATCCAGCCGTCATGTCGTCGAGCACGGTGTTTGGATATTATAGTCTGTCCATTTTAATTAGTCGTCTACTTTGGAGCTTGTCAAAAATCAGTAGTTAACTCTGCATAAATTTTGTTTTCTGCATCGTGTAGAACAAACTGAACTCTACAAAATGGCCACCAGTACTTCTTGATATCGATAATATATCACGCTTGAAATAACTTTGTAATTCTCTACATATAAAACTCCAGTACAGTTGTTTCATGTACCGGGTCTCAATTACATAGGGAGACGTCATAATATATTCGTGTTTACTAGCACAAAGGTCAACAATGCCATATACGGTCATAGAAGTGTGTGCGATTTATCATTCGGCAATTTCACTGGGCATGGGATATAAGCGACAATCAAACGGGCCGCCTGTTATTACCTTATACGGGATCAATGACCTTTGTGCCAGTGATCATGGATACATTATGACGTCTCACTAGGTAATTGAGACCAAGTACATGAAACAACCGTATTGGAGTTTTATATGGAGAGAATTACAAAGTTATTCCAAGCGTGATATATTGTCGATATCACGAAGTAATGGTAGTCATTTTGTAGAGTTCAGTTTGTTCTACACGATGCAGAAAAGAAAATTTATGCAGAGTTAACTACTGATTTTTGACAAGCTCCAAAGTAGACGACTAATTAAAATGGACAGACTATAATACCTTATTACAGATTTGACATTAAATATTCAGTCGTCGTCAACGAAATCATTACCGCGTCAATAATGAAATCATTACCGCGTCAATAATGAAATCATTACCGCGTCAATAATGAAATCATTACCGCGTCAATAATGAAATCATTACCGCGTCAATAATGAAATCATTACCGCGTCAATAATGAAATCATTACCGCGTCAATAATGAAAAAGTTTTTTCGACAGTTAGCATGGATTACAAATATGAATGAAATAAAAATATCACAAGCTGGTTTCCTTCAAGATTTTCAACGATGACAGTAAGACATCATGATGACTGTATCTAAAATCCTTATCACTGAGCAGTATTCGTTTTGTATAGTGTTATGTGTCTAACTCACGCTTGGATAATTGCTATGCCTATTACTTACAGGGGGCGGTGCAGAAAAAAAACGGATATAGGGTTCTTCTGAGAATTGGCTGCCAGACTATATGGGAGACTATATGGATGGTATAAATGGTTCCGGTTCAAATCTGGCTTCGGGGATCCGAATAATGGTATCCTGTGTGCAAAAGCTGAGCTTGAGTGTATGGTCACGGATCATGAAGTTATCGCTAATACCCGTGTTTGACTGTCAAATGTTCAATTTCGTTCAGTCGATATTCGTGTCTCCTGTCTACCCATGATCGCCTTCCCATGTTGTAGTCTTGTACCAACTTGGCATGCTACAAAAGAGGACAATTAGGTGAATATGGGTGGAATATCGATGAGTATTCGGTTTCAGGCAGAGAATAACGAGAGAAGAAGCGGACAGGCCTAAGGTGGAATCAGTGTCAAATTATCTCCACATTTTCGACACGGGATTATAACTCATGAAATCTGATATAAATCTTCATAAACTGATTGCTTCTCCTGGAATTATCAGTCAATATATTAAAGACAGGACATCAGAAAAAAACGTAATAGATGGTTGGAAAGAAGAAGCAATTGAGTGTCGCTTTACACTGTTTTATCAACGCTTGTACAATTTGAGCAACCCTCATAAACAAAATACAACCTTTTCAATAATTGGCACTTTGTTGTCATTGTAGTCAATATCCAACCATGCGCTGAATGGTTTTCCCAAACAGTTGTTTTAAGTGTAAATGCAGCTCAAATCTTGACACACTATTATGCTTCTCCTTGTAGATTGTGTCGGGTTAAAGATCGCGTGTGTGTAATAATCACAATAGAAAGTTTTATTTGCCTCAGGCTCATTGTTCCCACGTACATTATATACGAGTCCGGCCTTCCGTTCGCCTGGATCATAATTGTTGTAGAAATCAATACTACTAAACTCCATAATAAGCGTGCGAAATGTATCTCTGTGAGATGATTGCTCTGTACAGTTGCTCAAAGCGCTCTATACGTAACCATATTTATAATGCTTCATTTCTTTTCCATATCCAGTGGGTTAAATATCAGGGTTCAATCCAAGATAAATCATATTGCAAACAGATGTTGACGTTTTGAGATTTTAGTGAATTATGATAATGGAGAATATTCCGATGTTAGTTGAAGTATATGTACACATGCATTGGGGAATCATTACTTTGCATGGCCGTTTTCACATCGTATACAAACTAGGATGTAACGAATAGAATATCATGATGCATCTCAACATTGAAATCTGTCGACCGCTTCTTTCTTGGAGTTCAGAAACAAGTTTTTATCGTTTTCTGCCTATTTGAAATTTATCCTATGTGTGGAACGTGTGTGTGTTTGTTGCACATTGACGTGGAAAGTCTTCTGTGGACGACGACTGAGTACAGAATGTCGGATCTGACACCTATACACATTACAGACTACACATAAATCGATCACTTGTCCACCTAAAATCTGACAGTAACAGATTTTTAGAAGTCCGTCAATTATCGGTCAAATATTCTAAGAAAAACTTATCCATTTGACAGATCAGTACCATTTCTTCATTCCTTCATCGCATTGCCGAAAGGCGGGCATCAGACGCCGACGGACTATTGAAAAATACCATCATCCATAAACATTAGTTGAACATTTTACATATCTAGTGACAACATCACTGCCGGAAGAGAGAGAGGCGAAGTACTGCAGAATCAAACGGCAGCCACGTGGTAAAGACCTAAATAGAAATATACCTTTGTACGCATTACGTATTTTGGGCTGTCGTCGATACAATCATCGATCAGCACACATGTTGCTTGAATAATACGGAATATCTTTTCTTATAGTCCACATTACGCTCTAATATATATTGCTAAACGTTAGGTGATCAATATTGATTGATGAGAATAAATTCCTGTTATCCCTGAGAACGCTATTATTGATCCTCCTCTTAAAGATTATTAAATCCATCGATATCAGCTCAACTCCTCCGCACTGATCTGCTCAATAGATGTGATGACTGTTCTCACATATATTAACGTTTAGAAACGTAAGATTGAAACTCTCGATCTTGAATTTCTTCCAATCTCCTAAAGATAACTAACAGAATCAGGTAATGGTCCTCGAACATTTCCGCGAAGTGGATTATTTTAAGATTTTATTTTCATATCAATATTGAACCGTTCTTTAAGATTTGCCAAAGATGATGCTATGCTTTTCCACAACATTACGTATTTTGAGGTGTTATTAATAGAGATAATGTTAATCAAGACCACAGGAATTAGAAATTGAACTGATGGCTTGATACAGAGATATGTTTCCTGCACATGTTTCAGTTGTGGCACAAATTTATGACAGTGATGAATCTATATACAAAACACGAACCAGAAAAGACCATCCCCATGGATAACCGTTTGGGACTGGAATGCTATTTGATGTGAAGCATGAACTGATAACAATTTAAGCCTGTTGGACATTCCCGCCATCTTGAAGGTACTATCACGGCTCAAGTTGGAAATGACCATTGCCATCAGGGATATCTTCGGTTACCTATTCTGTTGTGTTTCTTGATCAGTTGACAAAGCGTGAACACCCAAAGCAGTAACTTACAAAAGTTATTGTCGTTATCATTTACTTTAATTTCCAATCAATTAAACACCTCTGTCACCCACTGTTATGGGACGCATACTTTGAAAATGGGAGATTTGCCTTTCTCCAATCCACATATGTATCGTTATATTTGAGTCGCCGATAGGCAAAAACTTTAGCAATAGATAGATACAGGCCATGTCTCGCCGCACTAAGTGAAATGTTTACCCAGCGTTAAATGAACAGGCCTTCTACCATGAACTAACAAGCAATCAGACAAATCTCGTGGCAGCATGTCTGTTTTTTTACCGTCAAGTGTAGCCAGCTATATAGCCTTGGTTAACTGAATAGACACCCAATTACTGCAGAATTGTTACATGATGTAATTCGCCGAGAATTCGCCGCCTCTACCATTAAGTGAATCACATATATCAATGTGACTACAATGGAGGATGATGATGGTGGGACATCCAGTCTGGCAGATATGGCGCCCCTTGTATGCCGAACATTATCCGATGATCGACATTTGGACGCAGCTCATGAGTTGGGATGATCCCTTCACTAACGTAAACGCGCTTCGTATGTACTCATTCTTGCATCTCCATTGTCAAATTGTGCCATCGGCAACAAAACAGATTTAGGATTTTTTTTATTCTATGATGGTTGTGTTTATAAATTCTGTCTGCGAGTTCT
The DNA here is from genome assembly GCA_036873755.1 of Hanleya hanleyi. Lineage (NCBI taxonomy): Eukaryota > Metazoa > Mollusca > Polyplacophora > Lepidopleurida > Hanleyidae > Hanleya > Hanleya hanleyi. The sequence goes on from JAVTVY010025324.1 coordinate 86,412, forward strand.
TTTTCTACAGCATGCTGACTGTGGCCATCTGCTACAGAATCATGATGCGTTACACCGAGCGAAATCCGTGTTTGGAAATACCGATTTCATGTCTGGTTTCAATTTATATGAACCGTATAAAATCGCATGACGTGTCTATATATCATATGGCAACGTGCTCTGACTTCGCCAGTCAGTAGCAGTTTTCTCGTTCTTTAGTCTTGAGGAAAGAACAGCATCAAGAATATGTATTCCTTGTCACAAACAGAGGCGACATGAAAACAATGAAACATCGCAATAAAAATGGTCGACCAGCTGTTTTATATATTACAGACTATATATACTGAGTGATCCGATCCAAATATTAAGAGACAAGATGTCTTAATTGCCCTACCATCGTGATAATAAACCTGGACAGTACAGTTGATCCAGGCTCAATATCAATTTTTTTTAATGCGTATGTTCCACTTCTTGGCGCGACAATCTTCTTTTTTGTAGCATGGCTGAGCACAATTCTGGGATAACCGGCATCCATAAAGAATTTTTCGTCCATAATTATAAACTCAATATCTCTATTGTGAAGCTGCTAGCACCCAACGAATACCATACAATTGATTATAATATGAAGTCATAAACCGTCAACATAGTTAGTGATACCATACAGAACGACTGAAACTCTGTAGATGACCGGATGTTCTTCGAATTTTCTCCATACCTGAATGAAAAATTAAATTGGAAAAATCATATCAACGAAATCTGCAAGAAAATATCGAGAAACATTGGTATCATTAATTCAGTCAAGCAATGTCTAAATAATAAAACTCTTTATATCTTGTACTACTCACTCATTTATCCCTATCTATCTTATTGTAATGTCATTTGGGGTAACACTTATGTTAGCCACTTAAAACCTCTAATTCTCCTGCAAAGAAGAGCAATTCGAATTATTTCCCTTTCGAATAAATTCGAACAGTCCTTTGTTTGCCAGCCTCAAAATACTGCCGGTCTTAGAACTTAATCGATATGTTATGTTGCAATTCTGTCAGAAATTCATCCATCATTGCTCATTGTTGCCCAAACCATTCCATAAGTACTTCACCAAATTATCTGACGTACACAATTATCCTACCAGGGGTTGCTCATACAAATTATATAGACCCTTCTTCCGAATTGATCTTTCATTTCACACACCTAAAATGAAAGCACCTAGAGAATGGAACGAGTTACCCTCCGACTTACAAAAATGTACATCCACATCATTATACAAAACACTTGCGAAACAATACATACAAACAGATAACACTACACCCATATACACTCTTAATTAAACACATACAGTATAAACCAATGGTTGCATTTTATTCACGGCACTCTCTAATAATTACTTTTTATTCCTCAACATCTCACAAACATAAATTGACGTCTTTTGTAAATGTATATGCCTTTTGTATTATGTTGGGATACCATAAGCCCCCTGGGGTTTTCTCCCGCCGATCACCATATCCTTCTTCTTTATGGACATCTGTGTATATATCATTACATCATGTGTTTATTTGCTATCAATTTCTCGGTTGGTGAATAAAAAAATTCAATTCAATTCAATTCACCGGCCAATGCAAACGGGTTGAAGATTTTGCGATGGTCGAAAAGAGGACCCAAGATCTATTTCCTGCCGAACATAAGAATTTCTGGAGACCACTCTAAGAAAATCGGATATACCGTACGATAAGGTGATTGTTATTTCACAAATATCAGGGTCACGCGACATATTATGGAGCAGATGATTAGAATGTTATCATCAAATTTATATCACTGATAAATATTCCTTTTTTTAATATTCAAAGGTCGTTTAGCCCGGATTTGACACTACCATACAAACTGAAGCATAACAACAAATACCTCCATCAAACCTTAAAAACTGTTATGCTTTCTCAAAATCTATCTACCTCAAGGGTTAATATGATCATAATGTAGATTGGTCAGTCCTCCAATATTAATACAATTAACTTTTATCCTATATTATAGCAAAGATATAGTTTATCAGAAGCCTTCTGCTAACCAGCCATATTCGATAAGACTAACACTGTGAGTCTTCTTATTCAGATTCGACCATTGACACACTCGAGAATCCGAACAGTGATCAATGAGACAATGTTTGTCTCTGGGCTAGAGTTTGGAGCTGGTGAGTTCTTTGGAATTATCGCAACGATTTACTAGACATTTGCCTGAGTATACGAAGAAAGCCAAGTTCAAGAACACTGTGCCATGGTATACTCCCCAATCACGGTTGATGAAATGATATCCCGTTCTCAACTGCATACCAAATTCCGAAATATGAACCTTGTAGCAAGTTCTAAACCAAGGACAAGAGACCTACCGGTACAGAAAACCTATATTAAGACAAATACCGACAAAAGTCAAGAACAGATACATGTAGTCGTTGAGACAACACTCCAGTGTATGTCAACAGTGCACAAGTACTAAAGAGACAGACCATAGAGTTCAGAAGAAAATTTTCTTCCATTCAAATACAGGTAACACGAAAGGTATCCTCTGTTTTAGTAATAATCAACATTCTGCGCAGGTGTATGTGAGGCATCTATATGAGAAACTCGGTTCAGATATGATAGATACGGTTCACGTCTTTCCGTAATTCGATAAAGCGTCAACAATGATGAGGCGAGATGAAGTGGCAGGCAGTTGGATGTTCCCGGCCAAAATACCTTGAGTAAATAAAGATGTGGAGCAAAAGAAACTGACAATCGGATTACCCCGTTTTCAGTCTTCGTCAATATTCTGCGTCAGTCGATATTCAGCCATGACATTTTGTTCGCCGCATTTGGATGGGAGTTCAGGTGCACCTACAGTTTGCCAGTTATGAAGATAATCTTCAATACAATGTTACCTCCCTTCATTTCTGAGTTATATGTATCCTTATCAAATATCAGCTGAGAGCGATTTCCGTCATTCTTCGAAAGGACTTTTTCGCGAGTATTTAATAGCAACACAATTCTCTTTGCATTATTTTTTGTTATTTTGGGATGACACTATTTTAGTTTAGCACAGATTGTAGTGCTGAAAATTGGTCGGGTCCCTTGCGGAATTCGAACCAGTGACACCCAAACGCCAGCACTATATTTCGGCGATCTAAATCATTCGACCAACGGGCCGCAGTTCAACACAATTCTCAGTTGATTGGGTTTTTAAGCATAACTGTGAGAAACCAGTTCATATTAGTAAACATAACGCTATATTTGATGGACGGTAAACAGAAATATTGGTAAAACGTCGGGGAAGATAACTCTGGTGGGAGATTATGTGCAGGCTATCAACCAATCAACGAACATCGATGGGCTACACATGGATATCTGCTTCGGGACTCGAGTGATATTTGGATCTTCCCGAGTCTTTGACTGTCTATGTTTGCACGTTGTTTAACGTTTTTGCAGATGTAACATAACAAATAAACCTGATGCCGAGCAAATTGAACTCTAGTAGTTTTTGAAAGAAAAAACAAACGAAATGGCGATGCTGAAAACAAACTGTCAGTAAATGAGATATTGTCCAGATTGGAATGAAGGTGCTTGGTGATCAATCGTTTTCAACCGTTCCTGCAAGAAAACTGTCAACAGGAACAAATATGTACAAGCATGCCCAATGGTCTTAATTACAGAAATACATAATTGTCAATAGCTAGGAATTTGAAAACACAAATCAACGAGATTCTCCGGGATCAAGAAATCCAGTGAATTTTAACTCCAGGTACAGTCCAGATAAGCTAGATTCAGATTTGGGGTGATGTTGCGTTAACTTTTGACCCGTCACTCTGGAGTGAACTTGACATAGAGGCCCTTTTGAGTCAGCAGTAGGCAAAAGATCAAGATTCTATGTGAAATAAAATAATGTGTTCACAGGCAAATGGGACCACTATTAACATTTTGACATCTGGATTATTACAGTAGATCAAGGTCAGTTCGGAGTGCCTAATATCCAGTCTCTAACTTTCTTTGTTTATTGACATACTGTGTTAATAATGCCATCCACATTTTGACCTTTTTGAAAGTAGGCCCGGGTCAGTCCTTAGTGAACTTGATCTAGAGAATCCCATAAGACATAAGATTATCAAAGATCAAGGCTTTGGGCCCCTGTAATTGAGATTGATGGTATGACGGACGGACGTACTTGCACACTATTGACAAGGAATTTGATCTTGACCTTTGACCTAAAACAGAAATAGATATATTTGAGATCACATAGATAAAACATCAGTAAAATTCAGCGATGTTTGCTGAATCATAACTCAAGATACATACTAGACGATTTCAGATGGAGTTTGGAGATGCTGTGACCGTGACCTTTAACCAACTGGTATCAGTAGCATGAGAGCTATTTATTGAATATATCTTCAATAAAAATTTGGAGCGGATTGACTGAGTACTTTCTAAGTTATCATGGTAAGAAGAATGTGACACACACACACACACAGACCCAGATTATATATTACCCGATCGGGATCCGGCGGGGAATAATTAACGTGAGCCTCAATAATGATGAACAACTCGTTCTAAAAGCATATGGTGTCCCAATGACGTCAAATTTGGATAATGTTGTTTCAGCTTAATAGTGCTGAATCCTGGTTTACTACAACCCAGATGTAACTCTATATCAGAAATTGCACAGCCTTTACTGAGCGCCTTTATTGTTGTGTACTCTTAACCACATTCTCTTTTGATGTAAGAAACATAAGACAATGAAGTAATGCGCAAAAGAAGCAAAAAATACCAAGAACCTGTGTAAATAAAGACCACATGTCAAACCACAAAACCAACTTTACTATATAATTTGACAGCAGTGTGTAGGACAACCAATGCTAAAGGTTATACACTCAATTGTGTATTATGCTCCGGGGCGTGAGACAATGTGTCAAAAGTTTTCTGCTTGACCTACCAAAGAAGTAGTTTATGAACCGCAAGTTCAATATAATAATATGGCGTAAGTTATTTTCACAAGTTCATCCGATTTGACCTAATATCGGGAACGCCGTCTTTGTCAACAGATCCTATTGTTTAAGGAGTTTGATACATATTCAGCTAATTATACTTCTTTTGGCTAAAAAGACGACCGCCAATAAATATCTGTTCCCCGTGGTATATTCTTACATCTGTATCCATATCCTCTAACAAGTCACCTAGTCTTTCTTCTATTTCCCTTGATCATCCATTAATTGTACTCCGGTATTCATTGTTCTATCCATCCAAGATTCATATTGTCATTTCTACACTACTTCTTATACACATCAGTAGATTCCGTATTTCCCTTAATTTCTCACACAAATATCCTAGTGTACCATCGGGTGTTTATAGCGTATCTGGTACGGTAGATGTATTCGAAGACTGCCCGGACACTTTTGGACTGCAGTCTTTTCAATTATGACATTTTCTTTTCCTAAACCTTTAATAAGCAACAGTCCGCTGGATATCCATTACTCTTTAATCATGAATCGCAATTATACATTAATATGCATTTCGTAGCGAACATGTTGGAAGATTAAAGGGTTCCGACATATATCTGAGCGGATAGGTCGAGACGTTAATGTGTGCTAATGACTCTCTTCAAGATCAAAGGAAGGACATTTTTTGTGTTTATGGGGTTGTTATAGTTGAGAGATTTAAGATGTGAGAACATTTGATATTGCAGGAAATCTTTTATCTGATGAAAGTGCCGAGTACAAGTAGAAGACACATTCGAAACTACTTTAAAAAACGTCCAGGTACAATTACGATTGACGAACATTATCATGGGAACATAATGGTGCAATAGAAAACCGCTCATCACTTCCTTCGAGCAAGAAAACATCCAACTGAATTTCCAAGTCGTTCTCCAGAGTAGGCTATGATGTATCTCAGTCACGCGCTCACTGTTCATTTGAACACCACGAAGATGTAATACAAGGCGTTCACACGGCCCCCACACCAACACCATCTGTGCAGTTACAGCTATAGAACCGTCAATATTAACAGGAGTATCATGCTCTAAGCTGCTTTATCTTAACCCGATTATATGGAGCAATAAGAAAAAGGCATTTGTATTACTGACGCGGACATTGTTGTAGAGGATACCATGCTGACTTTTGGTTCCGATATGAACGCCAGATCCAATATTCAGTAACCATCACTCGTTTATGAAGAATTTCAGTACTAATATAATGAATATGTCTATTGTATAAGGTTTAGTTCATTTATTTGAGAGTAAAAGATGATCCTATAGCGGAGACGCGGTACAGAATAGTTCACGATTTTCACAGTCATTCTGGAATATTAGACAGCATAATCTCCATAAATAATAAATATGAGGAGTAAACAATTCATCATGAGCCATTTACTATCTCGGAAGAGCGTCGTTTGGTTTGTTTTTGTCGTGCGTAGTTGATATAAAAATCAATTACTCTTATTTAGTTTGACAGAGAGATCAAGCCAGATATTATTGAGTCTAGAATGAATACCAAAGATCAAACATATTCCATCAAAACTCGCTGGTGTGCATCACACCAGTATCCAGATATTAAGGGAGCATATCTTGACGGTGGCAAACAGAGAGTAATACATAAACTGATGAGGTCGGATCGATGGGGCATATGATATAATGTTTATATTATCTTTGGGAAAAGATAGACGGGCACTGCACGTAATTCTATTTAGTTAGAGCCCGCTAGGACCGTCATAGAAATTGACACATTGTGGCAAACATTGCTTTCTTGGATGATTTGGACTATCGGTGGTTTCCTTTTCCTATCCAGTGAAGTTGGATTACGTTCCTTCACCACATGGCCTAATGTACCATCCAAAGCTAGAATTCTTTTGGGGATCTTTGGGTGAATGGGGAGGACTGGGTTTAGATTTTGTTATCTGTTGATTCCAGCATATAGTCGTATTTATAATAGAACAGAGATAGGTCCGCTATCAGGAGTGCACAATTTGTATCCATTTGAGGGAGAGAGAGAGAATGATATTTAACCCTTTGTTTACTGCTATAAGAAATAAGTGGAGTGCGCGGAAATCCTTCGTGGACCAAATCACAAACGCGGTAACTAGAAAAAATATTTGATTTTTGATGGGAGCACAGTGGTTGCGATAGTAACTCAGTTGTTGAGACTAAAAGGTCCCGACGGTCAACATCGGATGGGCCAAAAAATCTTAATTTTGGATGTTTTTTCTGTGAATCCATAAGAAATTAGACATGAATAATGTAATAAAATAGGTTATCTCAATATATACCATCTCTTCAACAAAGAAATAATTGAAACTAGGAAATGATTTGAAACAACTAAAATTGTCCAGAAAGTGCTTATTCATGTTTGCTATAACGGTGTAACGAATATTGGTATCCCCTAAACGTTAAATCAGGACTAAACACAAGCCTGAACCGAAGCGCAAGTCTGGAATGAAGAGTGCACGCCAACCCGGAAATGTGACGGAAATCGGGGTCTACACGATATCACAACGCTCAATATAAATATGGGTATACGGCAGATATATGACTGAATCAACTTACCGTCCAGTATTTATGTCCATCCTGGTCTGTGATATCAACAGAGAATACTGCATAATGTTCCCGTTGACAAAGAAACTGTGCGAACATCATCTAGCCGGATACCTGAGGAGAGAATCCTCGCAAGCCAGACTACGCCTGGATAGAAGTCAGCAAAGATCAGGGTTATTAGACGAACCTACCTGTAGAGTGGAATTCTTACAAGAAGAAGCAGACGTATACAGGGTGGGAAGACGAACCTCCCTGTAGAGGGGATTCCTCACAAGGAGAAGCAGACGTATCCAGGGTGGGAAGACGAACATACCTGTAGAAGGGAATACGTACCTACAAGGTAAACAGACGTATCCACGGCGGGAAGACGAGTCTATCTCTAGGAAAATACGTACCTGCGAGGGTAAGACGGTCATATCAACGGTGAGAAGCCACGACACATTCAGGGGACTTTCTGGGAAAGATATACTTACCTTGGAGGGAAGACGATACGGAAGCATCCTCGCAAGTCAGGTTACAACTGTGGAAGAACGGACATATCCACGGTGGGAAGACGAACCTCCCTGTAGAGAGGATTTCTCACAAGGAGAAGCAGACGTATCCACGGTGGGAAGACGGAGCAATCTCTGGGACCATACGTACCTGTAAGGGGAAGACGGTCATATCCACGGTGGGAAGCCACGACGTTTTATGGGGACGATATACCTACCTTACAGAGAAGAGAGCCGCTATATCCATAGCCTCGCTCCAACAGCCGGGAGAAGGAAGGACGTCGAGGCGCTATCCTTGGCCTCGGTCCAACGATATTCCATACCAAGAGAGAGGCCAGCAGCCAGGCCGCCCCTACGATCACCTACCGTGTGGAAAGTGCCAGCAACCAGGCCGCCATTTACGCGGCGCGTGTATATGATAACTGTACATATTTACATCTTTACTCGCGATCATCCTGTATATTTGACTGAATATTATTGCATATTATTTGACTCTATATCAGCTTTGTTTGTCTCTACACTCTCCTACTTTCTCGATCCAGACAAGGTGACAGGTCGAAGTGAATCTCTAGTTGGCAAGGACTAGTGCCGGCAGGGACCGTGGCCTGACAGCTTGTACGCTACCATTTAACGAGACTAAGCTCAGCTGCCTCCCGTTCATTGACCGGCCCGGCACACGTTACAACAGTTTCTCATGAGCATACGTTTTCAGTTATGTTCCTCTGTAAGTAAGTCGAATATCAACAACGACCACAGAGGAATTTGTTAAATTACATATTTCCGATGGATATTTAGCTGTCATAGCATCGAACAGTCAGACACTTGAAAATCTTGATAAAATCTGATGAAAGTAGTACAATTACCAATATGCTGCTTGTGTGCCATGTATGTATGGCATACATCAGCTCGAGGAAGCAAGAATAAATAAACCGATGGCGGGATTTGAACCTACGACCCTTCATACACGCTGTAAGATATCAGCATCTTATGATAATTGGTTTTCTACAAGTTATTCAGATATAAGCATCTTATGATAAATAGTTTTCTACAATTAAATGTTGCATAGTCTTGATGTCATATATGATGCCTGCCTGTATGGGTTTATAACATTGCATATGCAAGCTATGGCGGGTTGTAATACCCCGGTAAATGTTTTGATTTGTTTGACACTTCAGTGTTCTATTTGCATCGTTAAAAATGTGGAGGGATGTTTTTAACCCAATTCACAAATCTATGTTTCCCAGTTCTCATAATTTAACATGCTGTCACTGTACTTGATAATCCCGTAATGTTTTCTTTTGTGTTTACGAAATTGCATGTTCATGATTTGAAATGTCCAAACAGTACTGAAAAATATGTTGTTTGTATCGGTCAGTCGATGGTATAAATACATAGCCCGATTTACCTAGAGCAGACAGTTTTGGAACTCCGTCTCGATGAAATGTATCAGAAACTTTAGGTCTAAATTTAACGTTATGGGGCTGTCGTTGTTTGTCATTTGGCCATCGTCTGTACCACCTTTGATGTCAAAAGTCTGGAATAAAATCTTCAACTTCGTGACAACTTGATGACGACTTTCTTGGTGGAATTTCTTAAGACAAAAGGTACAGGGCTATGAACTTCTTTCAGACTGCTGTAAATTACAACACATATAAGGGAAGTGGGAAGAGGTGCCGACATACTGACTGCGTCACATGACTTCACAGAATAGTCCTCTGGTTAACCTATTCTAAAGCACATACCAAGAATCCAACGATTCGTGATATGTGTTGTATCTCAGGTACGCTTTTATTGTACCTGTTCATGTGGCAACTTGGATGATATGACCACACGGCCCTAGCACCGGCATAAGCGGTATTAGATACAAATCTAGAGAGCTATAATGGAAATGCTCTGACAACTCGTATACTGGTAATTGGTGAGCTGTTTCGCTGTGACAACTCGTACATTGGAGATTGGTGAGCTGTATCGTCGTCAGATGTAAATGACGGCATTTAACACAAAAGACTAGTCTGTAAGGCCCGATGTCGACCCAGCATCAACTTCCCAGCAGACCCAGCAGCGAACTCGCAAGCTAGTTCTGGGTACATGTAAAGTTGCCCGGTCGCCCTAACCAAGCCAGGCTATCATCTTACCGGCACAAAAGCCCGGGTTAGAACAATAATATCAACATCTTGACGACCAAAAAGTTTACATTGGCACCTCCGACGGGACCGCTGAGGAATTGTACCATAGCCAAGACGAAGACAACAGAGAAACGCCATCTGGCATTCGACGACAGCTGCCTACTTAACCGGGGACAATGGGGAGTCCAGTAAAACTCCAGGAGTTAAAGGCCATCGCCGAGGGAGTGACAGGCCTTGTAGAGTCAGTCCGGAGGGATTTGAATGTGAAGGAAAATCAACGTTTGGAACGAGAGCGTGTAAAGGACCATATTTCGGCTATTCAGAAGTGTGACGGTGTGTCTCCGAAAGAAGTGCGCGAGTGGGCAGATGATGTGACACTAGCCATCACAGTTACAGGCGCCGCAGCACAGATCGCTGCTTGGACGTCTGTGGGACCCCTACATCGCGAGATTGAACATTTTCTGGCAGGTAAAAACAGGGAGACTACGACATGGGCGGAGATTCGTACGCACGGGACCACGCAGTTCGTGTCGGCACATGAGGACGAAAGGTTAAAAGGTGAGTTGGACAATATAACACAAAAATCTGAAGAAACTCACATTGCTTTTAACCGGCGTTTTCATGAACTTTCTCAACGTGCATATACTAACGTCACTGATGATTCCAAACGCATTGATTTGCGAGCCTATATTCGTGGCCTTACAGACAAGAATTTGGCCAGAAAAATTGTGATGAATAGACATGCTGTAAATGTCCAAGAAGCCATGGAGTATGTGAATGAACAATCGGCCAGTGCTGAGTTATTGGCCACCATGGACATTCCCACGGAACCAGTTGCAATGGAGATCGGTGCTGCGCGCAACCCTCAGCAAGCGGCGGTTAGTGACAGGACAGAAGATAGCCAGCTTAATCGCGAGATTGTGGCTGAGATACGACGGCTCAGAAATCTCGTTTCTCGGCAACAGCAGAGGACCCCCCAGCGACAGCAACAACAGAGGACCCCTCAGCGACAGGAACCGCGGCCACAGACGCGTCAACAGGGCCGATCAGACGCTCCTCCAAATAGACAATCACAAAGGTGTCAAAGAAACTGTCGACCTGTAAGCTTCCAGTCAAATTCGCGTTCATGTCCTACTTGTGATAACCGGCCAGTGTGTTGGAGATGTGGTCAACTGGGCCACCGTAGATCAGAATGTGAGGTTCACATTCCAGACAGGCCTCGTGTTGTGCATGTACAGAGAAGACAAGTGCAACGTCCGGTGAGTCATGACACCACTGACCGCATTGTGAGATACTATGGTGATAGAGATCAACAACAGTCGGGAAACGGACTGGGGCTGTGACCACAGATGTCACAGGCAGGTTCTCAGCCCTTTCAAAATTACAAGGATTAACTGTGACATCACTCATAGATACTGGAGCATGTACAACTTTATTGAGGCAAGATGTTTGGCAAAAATTAGCGTTGCGTGGCCCTCTAAAGAAGACCGGGGTCATATTCGCTATTAATGACACTCCACTGAAAGTTCTGGGTCAAACAGAGGTGAAATTTGAGAGTGCCTGTACAATTTCAGTTGTTGTGGTTCCAGATATGATTCATCAATGTGTCTTGGGGTCAGATGCATTGGGACTAGGGCATGCGTGTATAGACTATCGTACAGCAAAACTACGATGGTTCGACAGGACCTATTTCCTGGAAACAGTAAAACTGAACAAAGGCGTCGGGTCTTCTACAGTGAAGGAATCAACCGGTCACCCAGAGGTGGACAATGTCTTGAACCAGTACCATGACCTTTTCGACACTGCTAAGAAACGAGGAGCAGGAAGACACCCCCTAGTGAAGTGTACCATACCTACGGGCGATCATCCTCCAGTGAAACAACGGGCATATAGACTACCACTTAAGAAACGCCATAGTGTACAAGAACAAGTCAGGGAGATGCTAGAAGCTGGGGACATTCAACCTTCGACCTCACCATGGACGTCACCTATCACCTTGGTTCCAAAGAAAGATGGTTCGACTCGTTTCTTTATTGACTTTCGTAAGTTGAACTCTATTGTACGTAAAGACAGTTATCCTTTACCTTTGATATCTGATATCTTTGATTCTTGAAAGGGTAGTCCAATTTTTACGACCCTTGACCTTAAGAGCGGGTATTGGCAAATACGTATGGCAGTACAAGATATAGAGAAGACAGCATTTGTTTGCTCGGAGGGCTTATTTGAATGGCGGGTCATGCCCTTTGGCTTTTGTAATTCGGGGTCAATCTTCCAGAGGGCAATGAATGACATCTTTATGTAGGCAAATTTGTTTTTTGCTATGTAGACGATATCGTCATATACTCAAGAAACCCAAAAGAGCATGCCCATCACTTGAAACTTGTTTTGAACGTTTGTTGGAGTATAACCTACAGTTAAAATTCAAAAAGTGTGTATTTGCAGCTAGCTCTGTGGACCTTCTGGGCTACCATATTTCTGCCAAGGGTATTTCGCCACAAACTCAAAAGGTTGAGGCTATACGTAACATGTCACCCCCCACCTGTGTGGGAGAGGTCAGGTCTTTGTTAGGTATGACAGGATACTATCGTTCATGTATACCAGGGTATGCCACTATTGTTGAACCTTTGTTAGCATTAACTCGTAAACATGCACGTTTTTCTTGGAGTGCTGACCATCAGACAGCCTTTGACAAACTCAAGACCGTCCTGTGTTCTGACGTAGTAATGGCCTACCCTGACCTTCAGAAACCATACAAATTGTATACCGATGCTTCAAGTTACGCAGTTGGTGCCATCTTGGTTCAGGTAAGTGATGATGGGGTTGAGAGGGTCATCCAGTGTGTGTCTTCTACCCTTAAGGGCAGCCAATTGAAATGGCCTGTTATTGACAAAGAGGCCTACGCCTTGGTCTACGCTTTGCGCAAGCTGCGACCGTATTTATGTGGTGTATACAGACCATAAACCCCTGAAGAGTCTTTTTGTTAGTGAGGTCAAAAATATCGAAAGGTGAGCGAAAAGATATCACACGGTTTATTGACAATTGTGCTAGGTGTCAGGTTAACAAGCGGGTACGAACTCGACCGTCGTATACTGGAATGCCTACTGCACAGTATCCAGGTCAGATTGTTGGCTTGGACCTGATTGGTCCGCTACCTCGCACTGCTTCCGGGCATGCGTACATCATGGTTATTGTTGATCATTATACTGCATGGGCTGAGGCCTACCCCATCCCACGCAAAACTGCTGAGAGTGTGGAGGAAAAGTTCTTTGATGAATATTGTCCACGACATGGCATTCCTGAAGTTGTCGTGACTGACCTTGGCAAGGAGTTCAATGCACATGCACTTCGTGCAAAATTCAAAGCTGTAGGCATAGACCATCGTCGGACCACTCCCTATCACCCTCAGACCAATGGCAAAACTGAAAGGTTTAATCAAACTTTGAAAGGTATCATACAGAAGCTTGTTAATAATCAGTCTCGCCGGTGGGCGCTTGAGTTGCCAGCAGCGCTAATGGCGTACCGGAATACCGTCCATATGTCAACTGGTTACACACCCTTTTTCTTGACCTATGGTCGTAGGGCTCGTCTTCTCTTATCCCTTCCTGTTGATGCGTCTCAGGATTTAGACGATCGCCATACTATCTTGGGTAATGTCTTGCACCGTGCAAAGGCAGTTACGGCCAGGTCTCGTGAATATCACCGCCGGCAAATCAACCAGAGAGCCAATGCTGGGCAGTTCCAAGTTGGTGATTCTGTAGTTGTGCACGCTGACGAGCGTATCAAGCTCACATCGCACTGTGACCCTCAGTATGAGATTGCGCGTCTTAATGGTCCAGTGGCTCACATTCAGCATCTAAGATCTGGTAAGAGGAAGGTGTACAATGTTAGTAAGCTTCGTGTTGTTGATTCTCAGGTTGCATGGGACACTGTAAACCCTCGACCTATCCGTAATCCGGCTCTAGGTACACAGCGCAGTCTGGTACGGGCGGAGCAAGCGCCTGACAGGGTCCCAGTGGTCCCTCCCCCAGAAGTGACTGATCAACCAGCCACGGTCCCACAGGTTATTGACACTCCATCTTTGTCTGAGTCACGTGATGTTGAGTATGATCCTGACGTCCCTATGACAGTTGATACGCCTTCTGAGGCGGAACCAGTGATTGATGAACCCGTCAATCCTGCTCTTGACATAACCCCACCTATATTAGATGACCCTGGCGAGTTGAATCAAATGGATGTTGACCCTCCCGTCACGCATCCATATTATTTACGTAAGCGTAAGCCACGCCCCCCAATCACCGGTACATCATATGACAAGAAACGGCGCACTTACACATTCTGTTTCCAGTCGCTGTAATGTCAAGATGTTGGTGTTGTTCGCTGCCTTTCTTTGCATCGTACATGCTGATGCACGCCTTACCCGTATTGCTAATGGCGTGTTAGTGGTTGGAGGTGATGCAGTTTCCCTTGTGAAGGCAGAATGGACTGTAGTTGTCACTATGATGCCTCCTAAGCTTCCCTTAACATTTCTTCAGAGAGTTATTGAATTTGAAGCTGCTATTAATACCTCCATTGATGAAGGTCCACTTAGACATGATGATGTTGTTAGTTGGTTTTACCGTATACGACACATGCGGTCGACAATTGCCAGACTCACTGCAACTGTTCCGTTTTCCACCCGCACCCGGAGTAAACGAGGTTTACTGGACATTGTCGGCCATGCTGCTTCGGTCGCTTTTGGATTAGCGACTTCCGCCGATATCACCCGCGTACGTCAGCTATTCGCTTCAACAAGGTCAACGACTCAGGCCATTATTAATTATTCTAACACTCTGGCGACTCATGTTAACAAGGCATTCCAAGAGATTTCACTTTCCCGTGATCAGCTGAATCGTCTCTCTGGCACTGTTGCTAACGTTGCAAAGCATCTTACCATCCTGGATGATGCGGTCAACCGTGCTTCTGTGGATAGGCAACACCTGACATTGTTGTTACAGTTTAGTCACGTGGTTGATGCCCTTGAGCTAACATTGCAGTCGTTTTCTGATGCTCACTCTCAGTATCAGCATCACGTCGCTTCCCTGGAATTAGGCCATTTGACTTGATTTGTTTCCACCTACCCAGCTCCAGAAGGTGCGAGACTATCTTCCGGTTGGTGTCCGTCTTGTATCCTCGTACCATTGGTACTACCGCCACGTCTTGGTTCATCCGATCTGGAATGCAGTTACTCTTACTTATGTGGCCACACTGCCATTAATCGATGACGGTGCATATGTCGAGTATGGGTTGCAGTCTTGAGCCATGCCGATCCAGGCTCCTGAACATTATTTGCAAGTTGTTTTTCCTGTTGATCATA
>JAVTVY010025325.1:0-114847 GCA_036873755.1 Hanleya hanleyi
GTGCCTGGCATGAATATGCGGTAATATGCGGTACTTCTGGGATTACGATGTGGCTTATTGTGTCCACAAATTTGAGTGATTGAATTATTAGAGGATTAATTGAATATATTTTCTATTAATTATTCATCTCTGTTAGTAAACAATGCTTTTGGTTGTTGTCAGCCAAGTTTTCAGCTGTTCACATTTTTGTTGATGTTTTTTGTGGTACATACCCACATAGAACCAAATAAAAGATCCCCACCTATTGTACTCAATTATGTTCAGATTATACAATCAAGCCCTGGATTTACTCAAATGTACTCAATACTTCTACCACTGGAAAAACCAATGAATTGTTAGATACTTGCAGCAGCTGTCATTATAGGAACTGGGCAATTTAAAGAATTGTTTGCACTTGTAATCCATACAAACTCTCAACTGGGTGTCAAATACCAAACGGAGGAATCATTGCCATCTCGCCAGAGAGTACATGTAAGCCATACAAACAGTAGCATGTATACATTTTAAGTATTTATATTGTATTATAAGTAAAGTGTTAGATTATTATTGTTTACCGCACTGAGATGTCCTGTAAATAAAGGTGGTGACTGCACTCATAAGTCTTCACAAGAGCCTTGAGAATGACATTTTAGACATATAATTCCCTCCATCTTTAACCCATTAAATATGTCGGATTGTTATGTTTTCTAATTACCATACTAAATATACATAATTATTAAAGGTAGTTTAGAAACATTTCTATTATCTTAAAAACATATTTAATGCTCATATTTCACTGCCCTACTTCGTATATTGTTGTGTACAAGGCTTTTTCTTCCTTTGATTCTTGTGTTAATACACAAAATTAATGCTTATATTTAAGGAAAGCAATTCTTCCTTAAATTTTGTGTTCTCTGCCAACAAGCTCGGCTCTATACATGTTACTGTTACTGGCCAGAGTATTGAAGTCTTTAATGTCTTCTGGTGTTTTCAGTTTGTGATAGAGATTCTTTCATACAGAATAATAAACTGTTACAAACAGCAGACAGGGGGTTGTGTTTTGTATCTGTTTCTTTCTCCCACATCTCCCTAAATTGCCTGGAATGCAGGGAGAGTTCAGTACTTATGGAATTCAATACTTATGGAATTATACCTTTACTGGGGAAATAATTCATTCACATAATGGAAACTATCAATGTTATGGGGAACAATAAGCATGTTATGGGGACCAATAAGCATGTTATGGGAAGACAGACACATTATGGGGACCTGTGGGCACATTATGAATGATTTCGGGAAATAGGGTGAAATATTAAATGTTGAGTGAATGGGGAGGATGAGTGGCTATTGGGAGATTTAATTATGAGTGTCCATTGTGATAATTAAGTTGCCACTAAGAATCGATCCGAGAAGAGAGAATGAGAGGGCTTGACAGATGGAAATATTATGTGATACTTCTGTAGTTATGGGAATCAAGAGAATGTATATTGTTTAATAAGAATGTGGGGATTAAACAGTGTCTATGTGGCACTGTTAAGAGGGATCATGTGTAGGGCGGGTTGGGGGAAACGGGTTGCATGGCGTGTTCGCACGACCTGTGCCCATCGCGGTGCGATGGAGTGCCCAAGTACATCCATCCATCCATCCAGTAGTAGAGTTAAACGTCATTTTCAACTTTGTTTCAATCATATCACGACGGCGCCTACATGTGCCAGAACACGAGAGTGCTCACAGTTCCTATTACCCTGGACACTGATCAGCCCAGCCAGTACAGCACTCGGTCACCCATCCAAGTATTGACCGAGCTTAACGTTGCTTAACTTCGGTGATCTGACGAGAACCGGTGTGTTCAATGCACGTTATGGAGAGCTTTAGCATGTTTCTCCACATTTATTTTTGGGACCATTAGGCATGTTGTGGGGAAGGTTAGGCACCTCATGGGGATACTTGACACGTTTATCGTCATTAATTTTTATGGAGACCATTAGGCATGTTATGAGGAACATTATGAGGGCCCTGGGGAATGTTACGAATCCCAGTAAACATGTTAGCATGGTTTTCCACGTTCATTG
Organism: Hanleya hanleyi; assembly: GCA_036873755.1. Classification (NCBI taxonomy): domain Eukaryota; kingdom Metazoa; phylum Mollusca; class Polyplacophora; order Lepidopleurida; family Hanleyidae; genus Hanleya; species Hanleya hanleyi. The sequence continues at coordinate 2,052 of JAVTVY010025325.1, forward strand.
TTATGGGGACAACAAGGAATGTTATGGGGACCAGTAGCCATGTTATGGGGATGCTTGGGCACATTATGGGGACAAATAGCAATTTTTCACATTCATTGTTCTCTCCTTGTGACACATCTGCTCTTTTTCTTGTTTTGCTGCTAGGTAGGTCAGCTGATTCATCAGTCTATCAGCGTCACACGGAGAGAAGTTATCACTGCTCGGGACCGACATTTAACCATGTGTAACAATCCCCATTGGGCTGAAAACAATATTGCAATACCCCAATGTTGTAACGCAGTGATTCTATATCCATGCAGATATGGAGCAGACAAACAAACAGAAACTGTCAGTGAGATTATTAGTTTGAGAATATCATATTTCTGAATAAACGATTATAGTGATCCCCCAAATAATTCAGTCCCATAATCAAATTCAATCGCCTTCAATTTTGAGGACAAAATTCAAACGATTAAATTTAATCATCCTTTGAAATAACGAAGAAATGAGGGATTGTATGCATGATTTTGAACTATCTTGTCATGCTTTGATCGCCTCAGATTTTATGGTGCGAGATTTGAAATGTTGGAGGGATTACCATACATAATACACAATTCTAATCCATTTCTTGACTTCAGATGCATCAAAGCTGGGTAGGGTTCAACTTTACTCGGACATGGACTTTATACCTGTAAGTTGACTCCCTCCTATTGAAGGTTCACGGCCCCAGTGTGAAATTCTCGGCTTGCCAGCCTCTTCTTTGGCAGGAAGGTTTTTCCCCCAGGTCTGATATTGTAGGTCATTACATTTGATCAAATACTTCTGATCGCCAATTGGGCTGTCTTTCGTAATAAATAAAAGCAAAAGCTGCTATCGGCACCAAAGGTCATTTCATTTCTGGGGAAAATTATGCTTTCGAAAAATACATTAAGTACAGGTTTTGGAGTTTGTAGGCAGATGCAGGCCTTCAAGTGCCTCCTATATTTTCCTATATTTTTGAGTCATTCCTATGTTTTACTCAAAACCTCCTATATTTTGACTTTTTCTCATGAAAACTTTCATCAATGCTCTGTAATGAGTCAAACTGACACGCGGAAATACATTTCAGAATTTTTTTTTCGCCTCGCTTCGCTCGGCCAATACGAAAAACATTCCAATCTCTATGCTGAATCAAACAACAGAACAAGACCACCACTATGACCGCATTAAGTGAAAGTAATTTGATTAAACATCAGAAAACTACCAAGTTTGGAACATACAATGTGGTACAGACCTGTCTTACACTCCTTTATTTCCTATATTTTTCTATAATTTCCTATAATTTATTCAGAAAATTCCTATATTTCTCCTATATTTTTGCAAATTTCCTCCTATATTTTCACTGTGAGCCACTTGAAGGCCTGCAGATGGAAGATGCCAAATATAAAACCGGAGGCCTGTGATTTGTCATCTATCATGAAAAGTGAAACTTGTTGCATTCTCTGCTGATGCTCACCATTTAGAGGATATATCGAGTACTAGTTGGCTCCATGTCAAGATAATCTCACGGGGGAAATATTGATCAGGTCTGTATGTCATGGTACTTCAGCGAGGCAGCACTATAAAACAGTGACAATGGAAGTGCTCGTTCACATGTAGACACCATCATGATATGGCTGAAAAATTGTGGGAAGTGATCTTAAATCCTGCTCTCTCCTTATGCTATGATCTCTAAGAGAATTACATATTAAATGCATAGGAAATAATTTATATTTTTTGCATGACAAAACATGATGAAACAAAGTCTGATGATGCTAAACCACCAGGATGCTTATACAAATATTTATATTAAGTTATTACTAGACTTAACGTTTATATGTCATGTGCCCGTGAAAACTGCAGAAAACAATTTTGTGGTGTGAATTTACTACATAGAGTAGAAGGCCATCTGCAGCAGGTGTTTGACCGCCACAGCTGAGGCCGTAATGACCAAAATTTCCAGGATCCTGTTTTATTCTATTCATGTATATATGAAGGATAGATCTGTGCCTATCAATAAATCAAACAAAGTGAATAATGGTGTTTTCATTGTTTTATTTATATATCTGTCAAACATTCAAGTCACAATATCAACTTTCACAGGTACTGATCCAGTGGATAACTAGTGTAAAGTGTGTATATCACAAAACAATGTAAATGAAAATTCAGCAGTTGGAATATAATTGGTGAATCATATACATATGTGGAAAATACCTCTATAAAATTATTACATATTCGTATTGAAACGAAAAAATATCACAGTGTTGGATCTTAACATCTTCATTTTGACAGTTAATAATACAATTCATGACAAACAAGTCTAGTGGAATATACTACTATTCAAAACAATTTCTGAATCCTACTGTGCAGAAACCTGTCCACTAATTCCCCTCTGATATCAGTAGCGTGAAAAACAAAGGTATTACTTGCATTATTGAACATCTTGTATATCATTAATTAGACCGACAATGATTACAACATCAACATAGACAGTGATATAGGTGCAAGATTATTCCATGTATAAAACACAATGTACTTAATGGAATATTATAGAGACATTGCATCATGTGATATCTTCGAGTACTTGATTGGTCAATTCAAATTTTCAAAAAGAAATCCACGATTTTCATTGGCCTTGAAGAAAGTCAGAAGATTCAGCCAATCAACATTTATGTAAGGTACATTCAACACTGTCAGTGGCAATTCCAGATACAACCTTCTCCAATGTGAAAACGAAAAGCACTTGTTTCATACGAAAAACGGGATACTTTGGAGAAGATGGTCTGGGATGGTAGACTTCCATTATATTTGTTGTTAATTTTGACTTTGTCTCCAGTATTTGTACTTTGCATATGCATATACATAATACACATTACCAATCTTGGTCTATACAGTGAAACCTGTGTATACAGACACCTAGTTAAACCGACCAACCTCTAAATACCGACATTATCTATGGTACCAATCTTTAAATTTAAAGTATTTTGAACCTTGATAAACCAAAACTCTGTGAAAACTGACACTATAAACTGGTCCAAAGCATGGTCGGTACATACAGCTTTTACTTTCATTTAGAAAAAATGAAACCATGGCCACGTACAGTAGTGCAGAACATTGCATTTGGCTCCAGGATCCTCAACTGTATAACATGACTTATACATAAAGTATCAATCCAGTCAACAAATGCTTCAGCAGTATAATATTTATCACAGAAATGGAATAAAAAGCTCTAATAAATCAAACAGAAATATAAAAACAGTTCAATGATGTATAACATGAGCAATTTTATCATGATGAATTGTGCTGGATATTCCACCATTCTGGCAGACGACCGATTTTTTGATACCACACACTGATTTCATCACTGTATCAATGAGAGAATTCAACATAACGGTGGTCATGAATAATAATTTGGTTTGCACGAGAATAAGAATTAGTCAAATGTCATTGGATAATGAACAGTTCCGACAGGTTCTGTCATTGTTGACTATGTGAACTTTGACCTTACGTGATCATGGGCAGAGTACGATATGTAAGCAGTGATTTCTGGCAACTTTCAAGTTATTCTCGTTTAAACCGCAAACGTGACGGATCTGTGTAACTTCCTGTCATAGGTATGGTCATCATAGAATGGGTTAGTGGCCCTCAGACTCCTGAAAGAAAATGATAAAATCATTAGATAACACGAGTAACAAGAGCTGATGCATTATTGATATACCTTCTTATCGAACACAACAGAGTGCCTTCAGAACTTTAATGATATTATAGATAAATTGGACCATCCAATAAATTCATCCGGAAAAAAAGAGTTTGTCACAATGTAGCCTAGAGGCGTTCGAAATTGCATGTCACCTGCCAAATATGAGAGTTGTGAATTCAAATCTCAACAGTCATGCCTTAAATCACATCAAGGGAGACCACTCTGATCAGAAAGCCAGGAGCAATTTAATCACATCAAGGCAGATAACTCACGCTGAGAATCACAACAAGGTAGGTAACTCTTGTCGAATAAGCAAATGCTGATAATTATCTGGAATATTTCTCCAATATAGTTTTACCTAGCAACATAGGGTTCAAGTCGTCTGAGAGTAGCAGTTGTATCTATGTCAGGGCCATATGTATGAACTGATGTACTCTTGGTAAATCCATCAGCAAGCTGTTCTTGTACACCCCCTCTGCAGTGACCTTCTCTTTCCAGACCCACTGGTGTTTTGTCGTGGAACCTGCAGTGGAAAATATTCAGTTTGTAATAAAACAATTACTACATTCTGACACATTAATATTGCTTTATATGTAGTTAGAATTGGCAGATAAGCTCAAGCAGTTTTAAAGTCACAGAAATGATGATGGCATATATTGATCGGTCAGAGACCCTTGCATGATACAATGTTCATTTATAATTGTTTTTCAGTGGTTCAACACTTTTTAGTATTACTTGACAGTAATTACTGAAATTGATATGCATTCATTTCTCTGATTTCATCAATCTATTAATATGTCATCCTCCTGAAATCAGAGATATTAAAGAGATAATGCTCTTTCAACTTTAGCTTCTGTGTCATTTCCTTCACTTATTGCAATTAAATGACGAGTGTGTGTTGAGATTCAGTTTATGTTATCACATTTATCTAACTGTTCCTGTCATAGACAAAACTAACCTGGTCATATAATGGGTGATGAACCTGCGAGGAGTGTCAGCTGTGTGAATATATCTGTCATTGTTCTCACAGTACCCTGTCAGTTCCTTACTACCCACTGCTGTCCTGCCCAGTCTATCTGCCTCTGAGGAGTCCGGCCACTGCTGACCTCGGAATGCCCCCATCATGGTGCTGTAAATAAAACACCCTGGAGTTAGTAAGCACGACAATTCAGGTCCATATACTAATACGGTTGATCCTCACACACAGTAATGTTTTTTTCTAATTTTCTCCTACGGGATATCATCTATCCTCTACAGAGCTCCACAATGTGCTGGATGTTATGACTATGGGATCTTCTTTCTCTGTCATTATAAACAGTACCTTTAAGGATGGATAATCCCCAAATCAGATTCTGTGATTGCCATTTCCTGTTTGTCAAGTTTGGCCCAGTTAACCAATCAATTTACAGAACTAACATTTATCAGGTTTAACTTTTGATCCTATTGTGCAGTATTAACGGCTATGTAGAAGGGAAGGTATCATAAATGGATATATGAAAGGTAGATTGTCTCAATGTGACCAACACAAATTATCCGACTTATATTAACAGATGTAAAGGTAACTATCTTCATTACCTGAATCCATTGGGACCACTGATGATTTTCCAATAATAGAGAAGAAAAGCAACTGCGAGAAGGGATGACAGTTTCATTCTGTATATTTCGCTATTACTGATAGCATCTCCAGCAGTGAACAAAGTTACAAACAGCTCTATACACGCATTATATATACAAGATATAATGTGATCTTAGCCAAGTAATTTCAGTCAGATTGGATGGATATTAAAATGTCATTTACCTGGAGTGGTTGTTTGGATTCTTCATATTCATGTATTCTGTGGGATCAATTTTCTTGGTGCGCTGTAGTCTCAGGTTTGGTATGTCTCCTGCTTGATCATAGGCCTGGAAAATGAAAGATCAACATCATGAATCAAGTTCTACAACTCTGCTTGGGTTCAAATTTTGCCAAATTTATCAATATTTTGATTGATTTTACTTTTATTCTGCAGTTTAACCCTATCAATTTGACATCACCAGACATGATTTGTGCAAAATCAAATCACAGAGGCAAATTGCATACTCTTTATCAAAGTTATATTCAAAATATATGAACAGGGATGTGTGTGAAGTTTAATTTTCTAGTCAACATAGATTATCTTAGTAGATAACGGTCAGACGTTACATGTACATACATCAAGGGGAACTCTGTGGACATAGAGGGGTTTAGCTGTCTCTCTGGTAAACCCTGTCCCCCTCTCTGATCCCACTGCCAGGTTGGGTAATGGCTCTGCACCCTAAAATGACACAAGCAAGTAAATTAGATCTCGTAAACTTGACACTCCAGGAAAACTTCGGACACTCGCATTAAAGAGTTGGTGACCCTCCACAAACATATTTTTCTCTTACATACCATAAATCTACTGATAATTATTCATATCTACTTATATTGCTATTTTAAACTAACTGTACACATTTTGAGTTCTATGGGTGATATTATAATAAAAGAACTTTCCCAATACAATTGGTGGAAGGGTTGGGTGGGGAATCAACAAGTTTAAATGTATTCGTTAAAAGAGTGAATGAGTATGATTTAACGTCTCTTTCAACAATGTTTCAGTCATATCACGATGTTTGGGTCCAATTCCTGTTCACACACAGGGATCCCACGAATAAGGCCCTATTGCTTTTTACACTTGTGTATTCTTTGATGGGGAAGTGGAGGGGAAGCACATGTAAATGGTCACTGATGATTCTGTCTCAGGAATCTCATAACAAACTTCAGTCTCTGATAATCACTTGTTAGTCTGAGTTGTGAATAGTAATATGTCAGACTGGTCTTTGTGAATTGATACTGTAATCATGTTCATCCTTATTCATCCCCAGCGTCGAAGAGAGATTGTGTGGTAGATAGGGATGGTATTATTAATGAACTTACATGTGGGTATTGTGAGGGTTGTGTGGTAGATAGGGATGGTATTATTAATGAACTTACATGTGGGTATTGTGAGGGTTGTGTGGTAGATAGGGATGGTATTATTAATGAACTTACATGTGGGTATTGTGAGGGTTGTGTGGTAGATAGGGATGGTATTATTAATGAACTTACATGTGGGTATTGTGAGGGTTGTGTGGTAGATAGGGATGGTATTATTAATGAACTTACATGTGGGTATTGTGAGGGGAGGAAATGAGTCTTCATGATACTGACACCAGTGGGTCGTCCTGTCATCCAACCCTACAGTAAACAGAAAACAAATTACACTACATTGATGACAGGACCATAGTAAATCGTCCAATAATTCAATAACCAGGCTTTGCTGTTTGAAAATGGGAGGAGCTCTATGGAGTGAGCTCCAAGAGATTTGTTAGAGAGTGAAATGTTATTTTGGGAGAATGGAGAGCACCCTATACTATAAAAGCATAAATTTGGTAACTGTGGGGAGTGATTTTCAACACCTCTGAAGCCACAATTAGGGGAGCTATGTTGCTCCTCAAGAAGGAAAGGCCTGAATAACTGAAAGTTCAAATTTTCACCATAGAACTGGCGTGATCAAATTTATTAGAACAGAATGCTGACAAAATGGTACAAAATCTTGCAGATGATCCATTACTTTGTCGTTATTTTAACGACAGATTGAATATTGTCTGCAAAATTTGAACTGATTGAACCTGACAGAGTGAGTTACCACACTACTTTATTTTCTACAAAATATTCAGCAGTTTCCATATTATAAGTCTGTTGACTGTATAGAAGTCTGCACACAGTGGATATCCTCTATTTAATTACAGAGGAAAAACTTCATCTAAAGTATGTAATACTTACTGGGAGATCATTTTTGTATGGTGAGTCGGGGTGAAAGGTGATTGGTTCAATGTTATAAGCATGTGTGAAACCAGTCTCCTCCTTAGGTCCTACACTCTTGGCCGATACGTTCACTGGAGAAAAGATCAGGGAATGTACAGTTATTAACAGAGATTGGAAAATACATGCTCACCAGCTAAACTCTTGCAACTGGTCAATATATAATAATTGGAACTGTTAAACTGCAGAATAGTGTGCAAATGAGACAGCAAATTTTATTTAACACACCGGTATCAGTCCATTTACAGAGAACAAATATTATGTAATGCAGGATAGGTGGAGGGGGTGTCTGTCCAGGCATGACAGTCTTTATCTCTGACATGTTAAAAATTGTATGACAGAGGGCTTCTAGTTGGGGTGGGGGTGAAATAATATGTCCATCAGCTTAAATGTTGTATTGGTGTCTAAAACTGGTGAAAACTTGATACGGGTCATTTACATTCAACAGATTCAGCGAATTTAGTTCAGGAAGAGTTTATTTTGTTCAATGCCGAGTGGGTATATGCATTTAGAAGGACGAAGTGTTAGGTTCAAAAGTTTGAGTGGTGGAGTATGAACAAGTTGAATTAGGAAAAAAAATTGTGTTCTGTAATGTAAGGAATACATTTAATGTCCCGACTAGGTCAAACACTCTTAGACCACCTTACAAGACAAATTAACTTTGAGTGAGGGAGTGGGTGAATATGATTTAACATCGCTTTCAACACTATTATCAAGACGTTGGGTCCTATTCCGCACACCCGGGAACCCTACGGGTAGGGTCCTATTCCTTTTCACAACTGGGAGCCCCATGGGCGCTCCAGTTATTCGCCTCTTACAACAAGCTCTCTGAGGAGCCCATGGTCTATTCTTACCATGACCTGGTGTGTGCACAACGACATCCCAGGTCAACCCCTGATGCCCCGCGGGGCTTTTAACCTTGATTAACACCCTGTTGAGTAAGCTTCAAGTGTGTTTTAAGGTGATCCAATTATGAGAGACCTTATTGTATACAAGTAATTTGGAGTGGGGAGGAACTGAATGAGAGAAGCGTTACTCACCAGTATCTGTGGGCTGACCTGTAAACCTCTGATGAGTCTCTGTTGTCATATATCCTGGACCCTGGATAACACAGAGGATCATGGGAGATTTAAAGGTGAGAAACATTCACTATATGTCAATACAATGTACACAAAGTCACACATATGATACTGGGAGTTCCAAGGCAGACCTCATGTGTTTAACCACTGATACATATTTGGCAAGTATTCAGAGAGAGAGAGAGAGAATTAGACTTAACGTCACGTTCAGTTATATACTTTGGCAAGTAATAAGTCATTGCAATTCAAAATAGCACAACAATGGTAAATGATATGCAGCGGGATAAACATACAGAGGTATAAAACCCGGTGTAACAAGCAGCCAGAGGATGCTAGGTCCCCCGCCGAAATGGCAGCAATATTTTTTAGCATTGTTGGTCTCAGGGGATATACATGAGGGAGGTAACTGCTACTTCATAGGCGTTGGATGCGGAAGGGTCTTTCTGCCTTCCCAAGTTTTAAGATCAACAGTTGACTGAACATTGATTGCTTCTGTAATATAGTTTCCATGCAGTGAAGCAATTATGTAACCGAGAAGCAACCTCAAGTGGCATATTATCTGCAAACCAAATTTAACGAGAATCTGAAAGCATCCTCAACCTATTTCCCGGAAATCAAATTTTAAATTTGCCACCAGGTGTCGCCACCTGTAGGTGAAAGTGGGCGAAACGTAATCCCAAGCATCATCTCATGGCATGGTACATGTATCAGCATACAAACTTTAGGAAGAATCTGAAGAGGGGTTAAGTTATAGCCTGGAAACCAAATTTAGATTTGTAGGTGTGCGAAACACAATCCCAAGCGACATCTTATGGCATATTAATACCAAATTTGAGAAGAATCCGATGAGCAGTTGTCAAATTATTGCCAGAAACAAATTTCAGATTCTTCCACCAGGTGTCGCCACCAGTATGCAGAAGCAGGCAAAATACAATCCCAAGGGACATATCATGGCATGGCATCTGCATACCAAATTGGAGAAGAATCCGATGAGCGAAATCAGATTTAGATTTTGACACGAGGTGATGCTACCTGTAGGTGCAAGTGGGCGAAATGCAATCCCAAGCAACATCTTATATGGTTGTTAGCCAGAGACCCGTCCACCTGTCCAGTGGACAGGCAATTTCAAATTTGGATGGGCAAAACTTGGAAAATTTAACATGGGAGAGAAAACAGGGAAGTAGCCTGTCCAAATCTAGCAAAATGTGATATTTGGACAGGCAGATTTTATATCCTGGCTAACACCTTGTCTTATGTCATGGTATATTCATACCAAATTTAAGAAGAATCTCATGAGCGATTCTCAAGTTATTACCCGGAAACAAATTTGGTATTTCGCCACCAGGTGGCGCCACCTGTAAGTACAAGTGAGCGAAAGGCAATCCCACGCAATATCTCCTGGCATGATACATGCATGCTGAGTTTGAGGAGATTCCGATGGGCAGTTCTCAAGTTAACGGCTGAAAACAAATTTTGATTTTAACACCAGGTGGCGCCATCTTATGTCATGGTATTACCCGGAAACAAATTTGGGATTTTACCACAAGGTGGCACCACCTGCAAGTGAGTGAAAGGCAATCCCATGCAACATCTTCTGGCATGGTACATGCATGCTAAGTTTGAGAAGAATCCGATGAGCATGCAGTTCTCAAGTTATTGGCAAAAAACAAATTTCAGATTTTGTCATCAGGTGGCGTCACCTGTAAGCAGAAGTGGATAAACGCAATCCCAAGCAACATCTCATGGCAAGGTACAATGTATATGCATGCCGAGTTTGGGAAGAATTCGATGAGCATTTCTCAAGTTATTGCCCGGAACCCAAATTTTGAGTGACAGGGCAAAGAGTTGCAGCACAAAAGAACAGAACGAATCCTAGTGGCGCCACCTACTGGCAGATCTTTCTGAAACGCGATACCAATCAACATCTTGTCACAAGGAATGCATATGCCAAATATTGAAGAAATTAGACAAAGCATTTTGAGTTATCGCTTGTGAAGAATTTGAATGGAAACCACGGACATGCACAGAAGATTGGAACAAGACCCAGTGGTGCCACCTTCAGGTAGATCTTGAACCCACGTCTGGTCACAAGGAGTGTTGTATATGCCAAATCTCGGAGGAATCCAACAAAGCTTTTGGAAGTTATTGCCTGTGAAGAACTTGAACAGACATCCACGGAGAGCAAGACCCATTTTAACTGGAATGGACACGAAGAAGCGAAACTCAGTGGCGCCACCTTCAGGCAGATGTTACTGAAATGCAGTAGCGACCAGCGTCTTGTCACAAGGAATGTGTATGCTGAATTTCGGGAGAATCCATCAAAGTGTTTGGAAGTTATCGCTTGCAAAGAATTTGAACTGACATCCACGGACAGGAATGCACATGAGGAAGCGAGACCCAGTGGCGACACCTTCAGGCAGATGTTGCTGAAATGCAATAACAGCAGCTGAGCCAGTGCCTTGTCGCAAGGAATGCGTATGCCGAATTTCGGGAGAATCCGACAAAGCATTTGGAATGTTATCGCTTGCGAAAAATTTAAACGGGTGTCCACGGACACAAAGAAGCAAGACCCATTTTGACCCAGTGGCGCCACCTTCAGGCAGATGTTGCTGAAATGCAATACCAACTGGCGTCTTGTCGCAAGGAATGCATATGCTGAATTTCGGAAGAATCCTACAAAGCATTTGGAAGTTATCGCTTGCAGAAAATTCAAACAGACATCCATGGACATACATTTGTGCACGGACATCCACAGACACAAAGAAGCAAGAACCATTTTAAAGTCCCCGGCCGCGTTGCGGCAGGGGACAAAAAGAAACATTGTGACTTTGTTGAGTGACACTATGGCACCAGAGAAGCAACATGTCTATGTCACATCAAGTGGGACAACTCTTGCTGATTGGGTTAGTAAGAGTATTTTCCCTTGATGTCAACCAGTGCAAAAAATTACAAGTTCACTTGTTCTGAACTATTAATTAAACCAAAAGACAAATTCACTTCTAAACAAGACATACAATTAATTTGTATTTAATAAAAACAAATAACTTACATATCCTGTGTTTTCCAGTTCTACAGGGTCTTTGGACTTGATCTTGTGTAGAAGAGGTTTGTGTTTGGGTAATATATCAGCTGGAGCTGAGGACACTCGCGTATCAATAAAAACATTTTTAACCTGCAAAAATAAAATGAAGATAAAATGTACTGACATGCTAATGTTAATTAACCCATTTTCCCTAAAAAAACAAGTTACTTATCTTTGGAGACCAAAATCTTCACACAATAGGCATTAGCAGAAGTTCATGAAAACTGAACTTCTGGCATTAGTGATTACCAGTACAATGAGAAAACCTACATGTAGTTGAATGTTCATATTTATCTGTTTTTCTCCACACTATCAAGATCACCTACTGAATGCAGAGTTTCATACTACAAACATGTACACTACAAATGGAAGATCTATCTCCCAAGTATTAAAAAATATAAACAAACATTTTTGAGATTCTTTTCCAAAGATAAATCTGCATTCCAACATCACATTATTGTCATTCAAGTATGCCACCATTTTGGCCTGGCTCATCAAAATTTGTGACATCACCTGTGCCTATGCACTCTCTAGTGTATAAACCCATTGTTCTGTAAATCCGAAGTGACCCAATGAAATGTCACATCTTGGATTTCCAGTTCTGTTGGAACAGCCAAATACTACACATTCTGGCGTAATAGTAGAGTATTTATGGAACAATCGACACACAATCGCCACCAATTCTAGCAATATGCAACAGTAAATACAAGTTATAAAACTAGAATATGACAACTTCAGACCTTGCATTTACGGAGCTGATTAATGTTAAAGGAAACAATCAGCCCCGTCAAACTGCAAAAGTTTCTTGATTTACTCTTACATGTCTGGTGGAAATGCATTTGAGTCCAGGTGACTTCACACACAGGCATATGTGCTGCATATTTCAGAATGTTTTGATTAGTTAAAATTAATCAATAGTGGCATAAATTAATCTGTTCAGTCTCCAAATTGTGATATTTCAAAATTGATTGATCGGCTGGAAAAATTCAAAATAAATATTTGTTTATATTAATGGATACCTGGTACTGGGGATATAAATACAGTAGATGCTTTATTAATCGCGGGAATTATCTTTCGCGGTTTTACTTTCAATCAGTGTGCGCGGAATCTAACATTCGCAGATAATGTACCAGTGGACCAGGAATTCAGGGGTGAATATCCACAGAATTTATTCCCAATATCTGCCGAACACATCTCCGGTGCCGAGTGTTCACAGCGATTTCGCCATGTTTTCTCCCACGCCCTCCTACGGAGAGGGCTGATTGGAATATAAAGAATAGGCTGATAATAGCTTTATGGGCTTTAGCTGGACATTAATTAGAGGTATCACAATGATTAGAAACAAATGTGAGCTAATTGGCACAAAATTTGCTGCAAACAGCATGTACAGTCCCGCCATTGAACATGTGGCCGGCAACAACAACACATTTACTTCCTGTTGTTCAGACATGCTCAGACTAAATTACAAAACCAATTATCGTTTGATATTTTATAAATTAAACAACCTATTCTGTTTATTCCGGTAATCATTTCCAAATACAGTAAAACATTCCCTGCAGAGTTAAACTAGTCCGGTTACGTGTTGATGCTACAACAACAGCAGCAGTACTTTGTAAACGGCGATCGATGCCCATTTTCCAGTAAGATGGCTTGAGTCTATGTTCGATGCATTTATCCCCTGAAGGGAAGTTATAGTAGCGGGAATAATCTTTCGCGGAAAAAGTTTTACCGCAAAAACCGCGAAAGATAAGGTCCCGCGAATGATAAGGCATCTACAGTATTTGAAGTCACTTTTCCCAAATGTTCTCTTCTCCTTTAACAGCAAGATTGATGACTGAGCTATGAAAGAACTGGTCTCATCTCAATGAAGATACATCTCTAGTTGAGATGGTGCATAATATGTTTAGCATAGGTGTGTCAGGAGAGCAGAGGAGAAAGGTGATACTGACCTCTTGTTCTGTGGGGTGTGTGATTGGTTTATCTCTGATGAACCCTGACCCCACTTGGTGCGTACTGCAGGGTAAGGGTTCACGGCCTGTGTTTTCCTTATACGGCTGGTAATGAAGCTGCGTGATCGTATTATAATTCCTTGAAACGATGTCGCTGTGAACAGAATACATGTATACAGTACAGTGAATACAGGGTTGTGAGTTTGGTTATATTTAACTGTTGGTTCATACATGTACATGTATGATACACTTCCCAAAGAACGAAAACAAAAAATGAGATACCGGTATGATAAAAGCTTCAATTTGTCTGCCATTCAATTTCCAATTCAAGGAAGATGTGTTCCTTGTTATTTGTGGAATACGGATGTCAATGAGTTCGAATACAAAGATGGATGAGCCAGTAATTGAGAAATCATTTATGAGCTTACTTGGCAACACATTTTCTTCACATGTAAAAGTTAATAAAATTCCATGTTCAAAGAGAAGTGGATTTTGCCACTTTTATTTCTCAAGTTTGCGATTCATTTTTGTCTGGACCTACCCCATGACTGGGTTATCAACATCATCCAGTCGTTGTGAGTAGTACACCCCTGGTCTGAAGTTGGACAGATAGCCTGTACCAGTGTGTTTGCCTGTCCGTGGTTTAAAATTTTCCCATCGTTTGCCATACGTCGTGGAATTCTGTGTCACATAGAACTTCATGATATTGGTGTCAGGTCCATGACTGGCATTGACATGTGCTGTCCTGGTACCATGTGGTAAACGCCCCATCTTCGAAGTCTATATAGGGTAGTGCTGTAGAAAGAAATCCACCAGAGCCATACAGAATTAGAAATCTACAATTGGTCCTTGGGCCTCGCTCGTTTAATATTGGGAGAGGGGGTCGGGCAATCGGCTTCACCGCGCCTGTTTAACTGATAGCGTTTAGATCTGCAATGCGTTTCTGTAATGTCTCTAAGAGAGAATGCAATATTTTACACCCCTATACAGGTCACAGGGAGAGAATTAAGGTTTAATGTCACATTCAGCAATATTTCAGCTATATAGCAAGTATATAGCTATTTTGGACGATTTTTAGAGGTTATTTTTATGTAATTTCCAAGATGGACCTTTTGGGATGAAACTTGGCATCAGACATCTGCTACTCAGAACTAATCTTTGACATATTTTTCAAGATTATCGGTGCTTCCATCTTCACGGTCGAAGCATTGAGAGATTAACAGAATTAGCCCGTCAGCAGTACCAGTGTCAGGGAGGTATTTTGGACACTTCAGAATCAAATGATATTATGTTTTGCAACTGCAGATATAATGCATCAGATAAGTCATAAACTAATTATTCATATACTGTTTATTTCATTACCTTTTTTATGAATTTAAAATAATTTATATCACACAAAAATAAGAGGATATTTCAGGTACCCCCACGGCACCAAACAAACCAGCAAGTGCCATTGACAATGCATGGAGGGCAGGGGCACCCTTGCTGCAAATTCCTTGTGCATTTAATTCACATAGTGCCAATTGCCAAAATTGATACAAAGAATTGAAGAAGAGTATCTCCTTGATAAATGTAACATATTTTGAATAAATTTGGTGTATCTGTGCGCTCAGAAAATTGAATTCCCAGCCAAACTTTGAGGTGAAAATTACTTGATTTTTTTTTTTCAAGATTGATTTTTTGACATAAAAAATGGTCTAGATGGCTGAAATTTTGAACACTGATGAGTTTCAACTTCCTTTTCAAACCTGTATAAAATTGAAAGCTGCGCATGGAATGGCAGGAAGTGTCCAAAATAGCACCTGTCCAAAATAGCTTTCTCACCTGTCATCACCCTACCCGTCCTGTATCCGTGACCATAGATACATGTATAAACGCCTCAATTATACTTGGGACTTGATTGAATTTCACAGAATCAATGTAAGGCTACATAGATTACATATTACATATTGTATCACAGTGCGTCTGTTACAACAACAACATCAAACAATAAAATGCAAAAAGCGCCAAAAATATGTGTGCATTAACTGTTACGATGAAATTATCTATGCTTTCAATGGACACTTACCACTTCAATTAATACTGTAAACAACACCCAGTCTAGTGGCGACCTATCCGCATAATATTATCTAAAAGACCATCAATGAAATGACTTCCACCATAAACAGCTTGGTCCGTCGCCACTGGTAACCACGTGTGTGCACCTGTATCAATGACGTTTAACCTACACGAAGGGAGATAACTCATGCCTTGCATGTCTACCGTCAGTTGACCAGGCATCAATTTCTGTTACATTTGATTTTCGAAATATTGTATTCAAATTCAAAATATCAACAGCTTTAAAACTACAGATTCCCCGTCCTAAAAACAGCAATAACCAGACCAATGTGTTTAAACGGTGTACGGACTTCCCACAGGACGCTTGACCAAGTGCTACTACCAATATAATTTGATGTAGGTTTTTATTTTGTACTAATTATAGAAATGATTTTTCAAGAACCATTTTACCAGTTGTAACTCTTAAAGATATTTATTTTGAATAAAATGCTCAGGCCTATCTATCGGTATTCGATTGAGACAAACAAACATGAAATTATTTTATTCAAGATATTAGAAGTTAAACGAACTAATCGCCAATGGTTTTCCACCGCGGACGGACTTTTCAACTGACTATTTCCGAAACGAGTGAAATAATTTAACTATAATTATCCCTGTAGATGAAGAAGACATATTTCTTCGATGATATGGGTTAAATTAAATAACTGGAGAGCAAACGATGATGGCAGCTACCACAGGGACTCGTTACCGTTTTAATTGGTTATTTAGTTGAGGGAGTGGAGTCAACCTAATTAACCATTTAACAACAGTAACGCGCCCCTATGTAGGGTACCGGTATTCTTAAAGCTGACGATATGCGCTACGGTACGTACAGTGGTATGTTATAGGAGACCCGATCCCTTTTGAAACGTGGAATGGAAATTTCCCTAATTTATTAGCAATATACAGGTAGACATTTTTTAAAATATATCGCTGTATTTATCTCAGATCATCTACGGTTCGACATGATGACGCGCGCTTCACTATAAATACCGGTATGCAAATATTGGATGATAACTAGGGGGCTTATTACGAAAACAATTTGAAAAAAAAATAATGATATAGGCCTACCGGTATATAATGTAGGAATATAAATAAACTACCGGTATTTCAAATGCGATTTCATCTTTGCATATCGAAGTCGAACACTACACGTGACGGAACATTACTGTAGTATTTAGTTTGAAATGTGAAGATGATGCGATTTATGGGCGTAAGGGTTCATTCTTAACATTCGTGAAATGGAAATTTCTACACTTTATCAGCTGATAATTTGACCGGCCATGATCATTTATATATATAAACAATGTACCATGTCACTATACAATTCGTCACAAATCCGGCTTGAGAACTATGATAATATAATGCAAACTATGAGTCTAAACAATTTATGATTTATAGGCCTAGAGCACGATTCTGAAATCAAATATATGGGTAAACTTTAGATCGATATTGTGTTGTTTATGAGATATTGTATACTCTTCCCGGTTTTTCTAAAGTACTTCCCGGATGACATTACCATACATGGAAACTTAATTGTAGATTACGTGTCTATACATATCATAACGTACCGTATGCAGTATACACCTGTCACAGGTGATCTCCGAATATATCCTGTAATACCGATATAGCTCAAATTGGCCCAATCTTCAGTCGTATGCTCTTAGTGACATAGGTAGCTAAATTCATGAAATGATATAAAGATGAAAATACAATTAAACAAGATATTTAATTGCATAACCACCAATGTTTATTCACCCAACCCCCACCCCCCTTGGACCTCCGGGGTTGATACTTGACCTGGTATCTAGGTTGGACCTAGGACCTAGGGGTGAACTCTGGAGTGTAGCCAGGGGAAGAGGTCACGCGACTGCGACGTTATCAGTATTAGTGAAAGCGCAGATACATGTATACTCTTGAATGCGCACTTGGGACTGGGTGCCTAACTACACTCCTATATACTGACCCACAGGGGCGGGGACGGTATGTGGGGGATAAAGGGCTCACGCTGTAGTGTATGAATGGAGCGGCATCAGGGTCGTTGCTTGACGTTGACCGGTGACGCCATTGTGAGAATACGCACTCGGAGAGTAGTAGAGAAACCGCAAATAGGGTCAGATGCACACTTGGGATAATGTACGTAACCACACCCCTATACACTAGCCCATAGGGTCGACTAGTGGTATGTGGACCTTGGAGATGTATGTGGATAATGGAGTGTAACCAGAGACGAAGTCAAGTTACGGTGACATCATGAGTGACGCCATCAGTAGCAGCGGGGCCGCATGTTCGGATGTGCACTTGGGCTAAGCGCCTACATACACACTATACACTATCCCATATGGGCAACTAGCATGGGAACTTGGAGGACAATGAAAAATATCCAGAGAAGCGGTCACGTGTATATGACGTCAGCTGCAACGTCATAAGTAGTAGAGAAAACGCAGATACGGCTGGATACAGAATCGAGTCCAGGCACGAACCTACACCCCTGTACACTGGCCCTTCATTCAAGCGGCAGCATGCTATACTATTCATAGATCGCCATATTTCTGGCACATGAGTAGTACTACCGTTCTAAATTATCTTGTTCGGCGTCCTATATTGCCTCAGCGTGGGTATGGTGGATCTTCCATGTAAGGAATTACGAAACGCGAGATGTAGTGGTACAGCCAGTGTGAGACGACAGGTTACAGCGACACTTTGAACTTTTATTTATTTTATTTTTTTTGCTTTTGAAAGTCAAGAAACAGAAGTGCATTTAGTTTGAGGCTATTATCTTGGACGACGGTATACAGCGAGTCTGAATTGATGTATTCTATGAGACGACAGATTGCTGTGACAGTTTCAATAGATGTTTTACCTGGGCGACGGATTGCTGCGACAGTTTGAAACGGTTTTCCTTGGCGGCAGTTTGCAGCGCCACTTTGACAAGGAGGTATATTCTGTCAGACGACAGAATGCTGTGACAGTTTGAAACTGTTTATTCCGGGCGACAGTTTGCAGCGACAGTTCGAAACAGTTTTCCTAGGCTACAGTTTGTAGCGATACTTTAGCAAGGTATATTCTGTCGGAAGACAGATTGCTGCGACAGTTTGAAACGGGTTTTCCTGGACGACAGTTTGCAGCGACACTTTGAAAGTGTTTATCCTGGGGGATAAATTGCACATGTGAACACTGGCAGCTTTCTATGCCCCCAAACCTGACCGATTTTCTTTAAACACTATGAATTAACACTGTTGATGGGGAAACACTTTTCATGGGGAAATATAAATTGACAAGATATATCCTGTCGGACGACAGATTGCTGTGACAGTTTGAAACTATTTTTCCTGGGCGACAGTTTGCAGCGACACTTCGGCAAGGCATATTCTGTCGAACGACAGATTGCTGCGGCAGTTTGAAACTTTTTTTCCTGGGCGACAGTTTCCAGCAGCGACACTTTGACCAGGTATATTCTGTCGGACGACAGATTGCTGCGACAGTTTGAAACTGTTTTTCCTGGGGGACAGTTTGCAGCGACACTTTGACCAGGTTTCTTCTGTCAGACGACAGATTGCTGCGACAGTTTGAAACTGTTTTTCTTGGGCGACAGATTGCAGCGACACTTTAACAAGGTAGATTCTTTCGGACGACAGATTGCTGCGACAGTTTGAAAATGTTTTGCCTGTGCGACAGTTCGCAGCGACAGTTATTGTTTATCTTGGAAGATGCACTTGTGAACACTGGCACCTTTCTACACCTCCAACCGGACCAATTTTCTTGAAACACTTCCTATGAATTAACATTATTGATGGGGGAAATGGAGAAATGTAAATTGACAAGGTATAATCTGTCGGGCGACAGATTGCTGCGACAGTTTGAAACAGGTTTCCTGGGCGACAATTTACAGCGACACTTTGACAAGGTACATTCTGTCGAACGATAGATTCTTGCGACAGTCTGAAACTCTTATTCGTGAGCGACAGTTTGCAGCGGCACTTTGACAAGCTACATTTTGTCGTACGACAGATAGCTAAGACAGTTTGAATGTGTCGGTGACAGATTGCAGCGACACCTTGAGACGGTATATTCTGTCGGACGACCGATTGCTGCGAGAGTTTGGAAATGTTTTTTCCTGAGCGACAGTTTGCAGCGACACTTTGACAAGGTGGAAATATTGCTTGCCAATAGTATTTTGACCCGGTTTCTACATGTACCATGATGTTTAATGTTAGCATTATGACACTGTGGAACATTGAGATTGCTCAAGAACAGGGGAAGGTGGGCGAACGACTTGCCCTTGCCAATTTTAGGTTGTCTTCTGTCCGACGACAGATTGCTGTGAAAGTTTCAAACTGATTTTCCTGAGCGACAGTATGCAGCGACACTTTGACAAGCTATATTTTGTCGAGAAACAGATGGCAGCGACACTTTGAGATGGTATATTTTGTCGAACGACAGTTTTCAACGACACTTTGACAAGGTACATAGTGTCAAACGAGAGATTACTGAAACTTTGAAACTTTTTCCTGGGCGACAGTATGCAGCGACACTCGACTTCACGTACATTGCTCCCTAACACCGCTTTGACACTCGACTTCATGTACATCCCTCCCTAATACCGCGTTGACACTCGGCTAAACATACCTTCGCCCCTAATACCCCATTGACATTCGACTTCACTTACATTCCTCCCTAACACCGCTTTGACAATCGACTTCTCTTACATTTCTCCCTAACACTACTTTGACACGCGACTTCATGTGCATTACTCCCTAACACGGCTTTGACGCTCGACTTCACGTACATTCCTCCATAACACGTACTTGACAAAGACGTACAGGTACACTTTGGTGGAGAAATACAACTGAAACGAGCCATACCTAACCCTAAATCCTAATCCGACTTGGAACTCGATTTCATATACATTCCTCCCTCATACCACTTTGACACTCGACTATATACCTTCGCCCCTAATATCCCATTGACATTCGTGTTCTCTTACATTACTACCTAACACCGCTTTGACAATCGACTTCACTTACATTTCTTCCTAACACTACTTTGACACGCGACTTCATGTGGATTACTCCCTAACACGGCTTCGACACTCGACTTCACGTGCGTTCCTTCCTAACACCCCTTCGACACACTACTTATGTACATTCCTCGCTAAGACGGCTTTGACACTCGACTTAACTTACATAACGCCAAAACCGTTTTGGCACGCACATTATTCCCTAACACCGCTTTGATGTCGACTTTACGTACATTCCTTCCTAACACTATTTTGACACTCGTCTTTATGTACATTCCTTCCTAACACATACACTTTGCTGGAGAAATTATATGATTTTGACAGCTGATATGAATCTGAATGTGATAGTTATGAAAGATACCTAACCCTAAGTCCTAATGCCGCTTTGACACGCGTCTTCGCGTATGTTTCTCCCAAACACCACTTTGACACTACGCTTCACGAACATTCCTCCCTAACGCCGCTTCGAAACTCGACTTCACATACATTCCTTCCTAACACTGCTTTGAAACTCGACCTCCTCCCTAATAAAAACAGTTTCAAACAGTCGCCGCAGTCTGTCTTCGACAGAATATACCTTGTCAAAGTGTCGCTACAAACTGCCGCTCAGGAATACAGATCCAAACAGTCGCAGCAATCTATCATCCGGCTGAATATACCTTGTCAAAATGCCGCTGCGAACTGTCGCTTAGGAAAAATGGTTTCCGACTGTCTCAGCAATCTGTCGTCCGGCAGAATATACCTTGTCAAAATATCGCTGCAAACTGTCGCCGAAGAAAAAAAGGCTCACGCTGTCGCTCTAAACTGTCGTCTGAGAAGATTATTCATCTCATCCCTCCCACCCCCACCCCGTTATAATTATTTCCTTTTATATTCTTGGAGAGAGGGCCTCATCATCCATTCGTGATCAACAGTTTCAAACTGTCACAACAATCTGTCGTCCTGCCGAATATACCTCGTCAAAGCGTCGGTGCAGATTGTCGCCGAGGAGAACTCAAACCCATTCATCACATCACCCTTATAATTGTTTCCTTGTATATTGTTGGGGAGAGGCCCCCATTATCCGTTCGCCATATCTTACATGGAAGACGTACCGTATTAATAGCCACTAACTGTCACAATTAAGACGGCCCTAAAAGGTGGGTTAATTTCGTCCTCACTCAGGCTTCCCTGGGCCAGCTATCCACGTGAGCGAATGAGCTTTCAGTATCAGGGGGTACACTCTCAGTTTCAGTAGTATCTGCATGACTAGCAACACAAGAGGGTACACTCTCAGTGTGAGAGTCAGCGGGCACATCGGCTTCTGGCGCCACGGTGTCTTCGTACCCATGTATATTTTTCCGGTGTCTCATCATATCATAGTGTCTGGTAACGTTCGTCCGATCTGATTACACCCTGTACCATATAGCCCGTAGGGCATAGGATACACCAGGGTGCGAGTGTACCACACATGCATTAAGGCGTTAGAGCTCGTTACCATAGTGCGTTAAGGTGTTAAGCTAGGACGTTAGGTTAAGGCGTGAAGATTGGGCGTTACGGCATTGAAAAAGGCGTTAAGGCGTAATAGCGGGCGTTAAGGCTTTAAGATAGGGCGTTATGGCGTAACGACGAGCGTTGACGGGCGTCACCGCATTTCGATGAAGTAGTGTCAATTCCATGGAATATCTTGAACAATCAGAGCTTCTGAGCTATTTCACTAGGGCGGTGAAGCGTTAAGCTGGGCGTTGGCGGGCGTTACTGTCCATAAAAGCAAGCGTATCCCAAAAACGTGCACAGTCGTCTTTCATCTGTCAACATGGGTTATACATACTCTGAGTGCAAACGCACGTTCACCAGACAGTACGATATGATGCGACACCAGAAGAATATACATGGGCTTGAAGACACTGAGGAGTCCATTGAGGCGGATGCTGAAATATGTGACCTGATTCTGAGAGTCCACAGGTTGATACCGAAACAGAGACTGCTGAAAGTCTATCTACCGATACGGAGAGCTTGGCCTCAGATAGTCAGCCTACATCCCAGGGAAGTGAGGAAGAACTTACCTTCTGGGATCGTATTGTGTGAGAAGTTATTAATACTCACGTTGCGGCGATCGAAGACGAGAATAACTTACAACAGGCGTACATCAAAATGCGCCACTGCATAAAAAAAAACAGCCATGGCGATCTATGAACGGCATAGACTACTACCGTTTGAAATGAAAGGCAACCCCACGCCCAGGTTCATTATGAAGACCAAGCGTCACTTGGAAGAGTATTTGGGACTATCACCCACCGAGGCCCTGCAAAATGCGATCAAAATGCGCAAACAGCTGTTCCCGGACATGTTTCCGTTAAAGTATCCTGGCATGCCCGACGACGATTAGAACAAACGGATCAGAGCGAACATGACCGAAGACTGAACTTTCTGAAACGAGAATACATTTAACGGGAAATAACGAATATGGCAGATGCAGCGCCAAATGGCGGCCTCTGATTGGACAAGAGCATACTTGAATTATAAACATATCTAACGCGACTTCTCCAGCTTGGGTATGATGTAACATTTGGGAGAATAAACTATATGAAAACTTGAGAACGAGTTGATCTTTCTGTCTGCATCATGGCGTCAAGGCATTATGCTAGGGCGTTCAGGCGTTAAGATAAAGCGTTATGACGCCGGAAAGTATAACTTACAACAAGCGTACATCAAAATGCGCCCCTGCATCAGAAAAACAGCCATGGCGATCTATGAACGGTATAGTCTGCTACCGTTTGAAATGAAAGGCAACCTCACGCACAGGTCCATCATGAAGACTTGTGGGAAAAGGACATGGGAATGAACGTTTTAGCCTCGAGATGGACCACTATTGGTCCGAATGGGGTGCGGGAGGTGAAATACTCGTGGGGGAGCATCCGACTGGATAAGTGTGTAGTGGAAATTACAACACATATAAGGGATGTGGGAAAAGGTGCCGACATACTGACAGCCACATGACTACACAGTATAGTCTTCCGGTTAACGTATTCTAAAGCACATACCAAGAATCTAACGATTCGTGATATGTGTTGTATCTCAGGTACGCTTTTATTGTACCTGTTCATGTGGCAACTTGGATGATATGACCACCTCACACCGACCATTTGATCGCCGCAGCGTGAGTATTAATAGCTTCACGCACAATACGATCCCAGAAGGTAGGTTCTGCCTCACTTCCCTGGGATGTAGTCTGGCGGTCTACGCAAGCTCACCACAGCATCTACTTCCATGCCCCACCAGTCCTGTCTGATGCGCTTCCACGAGTGCTTCACCATGAAACCTCACACGACCCATTCGGACCAAGAATCACTCAAGCAAACCCCACGCACCTCCAAAATGCCCGCTTTCGCTACTACTCCTACTGATGACATGGGAATCGCTCAAGTCGTGGTCTACACCGCAGGAGCTTCAATATGAGACCTTACACGCCCTATTTGGATGCGATATAGCCCCTCAATCTCTCAAATACGCCCTTGCGCTCTCCAAAATGCCCATGCATATTCCCTGCTATTCCTCGACTGCGCATGCGCGCCATAGGCTTCCTTCCAATCTCACACCTGTCCAGTCGGACGCTTCCCCACAGGTGCTACACATTGACACTTCCCACGGCCCATTCGGATCCCAAAACGCCCACTCCCGATCTGCCTATGCGTCATCATACCTTTTCAACGAAAATCACCCCATGGCTACGAGACAGTACAGAGTGAGACAGAGAAAACAAGATGCCACACCCCATAGTAAAATCCACGAGAAAAAAGGACCACCTCAATACTATGACTCCTACCTAACACTCTTGGGGCAGCGACCAACAGAGTTATTGTCCCGTCAGAGTTGTCGTCCTTGCGTCCAGAGTGTGCAAATGGTGCTACGATTTTAATTTTCATATCATTCGGGGTAGCGGAGAATTGTCCCCTGGATGCCATTTTTCATCTACCGATCTTCCAAAAACGGACCTGCACGGATGATTTTTTCTTTTGCGAGCGATTGTACCATGCTATATTATATAATACTAATGTGAGGGTGTATCAGATGTATTCATACCACGGAAGACAACATGTTGAGATTTGTTGGTCGTCGATGATGTCATTGCTCTACATCGGGACACGGGGATTCCCCATTGAGAAACCCTGTTGTATTTATAGATCAGGATGTCAGTTCTATTTGTAGATCACCCGAATTGAGGAGTAGAACAGTACATGGTGATGCTGCGTACTATAAAGGAATGTCAATGTATTCATGTATTTTTTCGTGTCTATACGGATTGACCATCGTGTATTCAACACAGGTCACAAATATCCTACTCCTGCGCATGGACAGTCGGATAGCCATCGGCTACTGTTTACATGTTGTCCGACCTTAAATAAAGTTACCAATCGACCACCCGTATCAACCAACCGGCCATTCAGGCGACCCGCCGCGTATTGGAAGTCTCGTTGACATAGGACTATTTTCTGTCCGCAGAGGCTTTTCCCCGAAAGTGACCGCATCACCGCCAGACATGACCGCCTCATAGCGGATGAATACATCCCCCCGGGGTCATTTCCGGTCACTTGACCTTTCCACTGTGTTTCACTTCCGTTTGCGCATGTGTAGTCCACCCTCAAAGGCACGTGACCTGTAATGTCAGTGATGCGTCTTTGTGACTGCTTGGTGTGGATTGACTATACAGTTGATACTGTTTATACCCGAGGACATACAACCTACACTATGCGCATGTGTAATCCAAAAATGCACTTTCTCTACTGCTTCCCGAGTGCACATGCGCATATAACTGAACCTACGATGTTCGGGACACTGTACACAACAAGAGCCACATGCCACCAGTCGAACATATAGGCTGTTGTATAGGGGTGTACTTTCCACCCATTCGACTTCATCTGCACTTCTTCTACTACTGATAACGCCACGGTCACGTGATATCGCATTAACATCTCATTGCGACTGATTCGCACAACCCACTACAACCAACCTTAGGCAGGCAGTCTGGCCTTATCTGGCCATCTCTACGGGTGTATGTAGGCGCCTAGTCCCAGTTGCGGATCCGAACGTATCTGCAGTTTCTTTACTACTGATGATGTCACAGTCACACGTCTTCTTCTCTGGATACACTTCATGGCCCACCCAAGGTTCCATGATGTGTAAGCAGGCGCCTAGCCCCAAGTACGCATCCGAAGATGCGGTTTCCTTGCTACTGATATCAGTTGATGTTACAGTCACGTGACTTCTTCTCTGGATACACTCCAAGGTCCACATGCATCTCCATGGTCCACATGACAGTAGTCGCCCCTATGGGCTAGAGTAATATAGGGGTTTATAGGTAGGCGCCTATAACCCAAGTGTGCATCTGACCATATCTCTGCTTTCTCTACTACTCTCCATGCTCACAATGACCCCATTCAGTCAACGTCACACAACGGCCCCCCGACACCACTCCAGTAGTACACTACAACCCGAGTCAGTTATCCCCTAGTGTATATGATTGTGGGAAGCCCCTTATATCTTTTTTTTCAATTTATGATGCTTGTTTAGTTATGACTGTATCTTCACCTCATATTTATAGATACCGTATTTATAGAAACGAAGTTTAGTTATGAAATGTTCCTTCTAATCGGTAATATATGCGATTCCTAGAGTGGGAAATATCTCAATCAAATGCGACTGAAAAAAAAATCACAACTATATTCTATAAGTCTTTCTGTGAAACCGCTGTGAGGGGTAATCCCCAATGTTTTCGATTGCACAATCATTTAAATACTGCCGTTTGAAGCATTTGACATTCAAAGTATAGCATATGAGAAAAGAATTTTATTGCAGCGTATATTATAAAGAGAACAGGAAGAATGAGTCAGTGGAATACGATACCCAAGCTACATGTAAACAAAACACCTGAGCCATTAAATTTAGTAACATGGATAAGTTACCCTAGTTTACTGGGTAATACAAGTAGTTTTACTGGTGGTTGTCCTCTCCTCTTTGTCCGCTCTCACACGCGAAAAAATATAGATCATTATCAGATGATAAACAGTACATATCCGTTTTGAAATATTTACTATTGTAAACAATTTGAACGCGAATTTTGTATTAGTTCCAAAGTCGATGTCTTGTAATTTTGTACCTCCGTCCTGGTGTCATTCTCCAGCTCTCAAATATGGAATTACTTAGAAACACTTGTTAATATTTTACGACAGTGTAGAATATAAAACATATTGACTTATTAAAGACACATGCAACCAGGGTGAGTGAGTGAATAGAATTTAACGTCGCTTTCAACAATATTTCAGCTATATCACGACGAACCAACTAAGCACCACCCAGCCCAGTTGTGTTCCTGCTACTTTGAAGCAGCATGGAACCAGACACCCTCCATTCACCCTATAAAACAGTGCACTGAGGACAGCGCACAAGACACAGACAGGATGCTTACATGGTGCCACGAAGACAAGTGATATTACAGTGCTAGACATCACATTATCAAGTTCCTGTTGCTTCTCAGCAAAATGCATTGAAGCAACAGGAACCTGAACCCACCCAACCACCCGCCACAATCAATCACTTTTCAATACACGAGTATTAAAGTAGTCGTATTAAATAAAAAATGTGCATCATTAATAAAATGATTTTATCGAAGTGAATAATGAGTGAGTGAATAGAATTTAACGTCGCTTTCAACAATATTTCAGCTATATCACGACGAACCAACTAAGCACCACCCAGCCCAGTTGTGTTCCTGTTACTTCAACGAAGAAATCTTGTCGAAGTGAATAGATGAACAGCTAGAAGAACATGTATCGGTAACGGTATTAATGTTGCACTGGAGTTTCCATCAGCGTTATCAAGGTGTGAGTGAGTGAGTGAATATGATTTAACGTCGCTTTCAACTATATTTCAGTCATATCATGACGTTGGATCCTATTCCTTTTCACAGCGTTATCTATGAAATTCAATAGTGCCGGTACCGTATATGGTTCTAATGCTCAGATCTTTTTTTAACAGAAGTCCATAAAACTGTGGACTTCTGATATTACTGAAAGTCTCCCCTTTGGACTCCTTGTTCTACACAACCAGGCTCTGTCGTCTCGTGATGCTTACACGAAAGATAGAACGTCCTTCCAGGTTATTGTCCCAAGTTCTAAAATACCACTCTAGGAATAGCAGTTTTCAGCCAAAGGAACATATATAAAAGTCCTTTGTCGGGGCCAAAGAGACTAAAGCTTCGACCGTGAAAGAAAAGGACAAAACAAACTTTCAGAACATAAACTATACCAAAGCAAGGTCATAAACAACAGAACGTATGCACGATATTAATACTCAGGTGTTTTTAATGGTGTTTTACAAATGTTATGATGGATGAAAATATAACATATTCTAGAAAATAATCCCATCATTATAAACACAATAATTCTGATATTATGGGAGAAACAATGTACCACACTATAAATTATCATGCACACCGTACACAAATTCAAACAAACGCTCAAAAATGTTTTATGCACAATTTTCATTTTGAGCAAAGGCAAAGTCTAAAACATCACAGTCGTCATTGTGACTGTGATTTTCAATAACAGCAAATCAATATTATCTGAATTCCACATTCTTGGACTTTTATTGATGATTTATATAATAACGAGTTTTAATGAAAGGTTAATTGTAATGCAATAATAATTGTTCAGTGACATATTAATTATACTGGAAGGTGTGCTAAAAGATTCTCAAAGGTACTACAATTTATAAACCAAAAATATTCAAGGTAAGTTCTAAACCAAATATATTCAAGGTACTGCTTAATTTACTAAACATGGAGAATGTTTGGGCTTTTGTTTGACAGTCTATTTGATAATTAGCAGGTCCTGACAGTCTGATATGAGCTGGAAGTGTACAAAATATTTGTGCATAGATATTGATTGTACGTCCTCTGTAGGCATTATCAAAGATGGGAAATGAAACTGGCTCAATGGTAGTTTCAGGGATACTATTATTTCACATAATTTATCTATTGCAAATAATACATCATCTCCACTATGGTTTCATTGGTTTGTCTAACATATGTATGCACACCATTACATAATTTTGATTCCAGGAATGCACAATTATACCAAAAGCCCCACAAATTAATCAAAACTTGATCAAACTCACTAAAATGTGCTGAAATTAAATTACAACTAGGTGATGGTTTATGGCTGAACTGGTTCAATTCTATAGTAGCCTACCTTGCTGTATACAAGGAATGTTAATGTAGGAACAATGAATGGTAAACACAAATAGTTAAGCTGGGGTATATTCAGTTTAAGTTCCATTCCACTGTGTATATTTTATGCCACAATAAAATTGTGTATATTTTATGCCACAATAAAATATATTTAAAGACATGTTGGACCTGTGGAATACATATTGTGACAGCAATAAAGAGAGTTAAAATGAAAGCCCAGCAGAATTATTCAGAAAGGACATATATTTAAACGAATAAAGAAAACTTACCTATAAACAATTTCATGTGAAAAATTAGTTTATTGCATATGGTATATGTAAAAGCAAAGGCTACATTCACCACAACAGTCGTTCTCTTCAGGAAATATGTAGGAAATATTATGTAATTTTGAAAGGGTTTATAAAATGTCATTGCTGGCAACTTGGAATTCAGTTACAATGACAGAATTACCCTGAGGCATGCAGCACTTGGAATGGGGCAAAAATAATCATGGAATCAAGGAATTGTGCACAAAATGTATATTTTTATAATTACTTGAAAAAAGAAAGTATTATGATAAACTACAGAAATTAAAATATCACAGATTCTTACAAAGGCCCAGCGAGTGAGTAATGCCAATAAGCCGATAATAATTCTTTGTGTTCATTTAACAAATGTTAATAACATTTGTGACTCATTCTCTGGACCCTAAAAATTGATATGTTGTGACAGTTCTATCATGAACGTGTTTGGTCTACAGCTGATAGTTGATATTATTATGAGCCATAACTTAGTTGGAAATAGCCAACATTACCGAAATATTATCCAACACAATGCTAGATAGATTATTTTATAACTATTTCTACATACCTATTTTTCAAACACCCTCAACTGAAAAAAAGATGTAATAACAGGAATAAATTATCAAAATGTAGAGGGTTATGAAAATAGTTGTGCTGTTGAACATGCTAAAAATAACACCCAGTCAGTCGGTCTGTTCAGTTTATAACAACACCCAGTCAGTCTTGGTCTGTTCAGTTTATAATAACAGCCAGTCAATCTTGGTCTGTTCAGTTTATAATAACAGCCAGTCAATCTTGGTCTGTTCAGTTTATAACATGAATTGCAGGCAAGTACCTAAAAGGTGTGTGGACCCCTCAGCCTGTTTTTTTTTTAGTCAAGTAGGATCAGGGCTGCATCTAGAGCCAGTTTAGTTTCGGAAAACATATGGGCGCCCAAAACTCAAATGAAACAAGAAACGAAAGTGTTGTTTTTGTTCAATTTGAAAGGATTTCTGAAGGAAATACTCCCAGGAAAAGCTTCTGGGAGCCTCAATATCGATCCGATTGCATAGCTGGGTATTGAATTTCATGTTAATAAACCTCTGTTTTGTGATTGATGACAGGCTTTTTGCGCCAAAATTCACTTAAAAAAATTGGACCCTCAATAATGAATTACGAAAAAGAACTGGGAGTTTGGGATCGGAACCTGCAAAAAATCCCTGGATACCGTATATAACAGACTTCGGTTTCACGTGAGTGGTGTGCTGGGATTACAGCATGCAAGGAAGTGTAGCTTTATCAGTGGCAATTTATGCATTGCATAAGTGTGATAATAAGTAAACACACTTATTGACACAGGCCCACCCTTATCATTATTTTGGGGAGGCATAAGCTCCAGGTATGCAAACTGGTTCAAAATTGCCCAGAGTCGGGCTAAAAATGGGCTCTCCTAATCACTCGTTTTACATAATTTCCGAGGTACAGTAACATGTTTGGTGAAAAAATGAAAAAAATTGAAGCATTATGTTGTACCAGTTAAATGTGTGGACACAAATATGGTTCATGCAAAAGTTTTAGAATAAATCATATGATGTAGAATAGAATGATTTAATAGCAAAATTTAAGAAAAATGTTGTCCTTCATTCAACGAGAATCATGAATGGACCAGGCTTTCTTGTATCAGGGAACCTTCAAAATTCACAATGAAACATGCAACCAAGGGTTCCCAATGGGCATAGATGACAGTGCAAAAGCTAAGCCATCAATAAATTAAAAAATTAAAAAAAATTAAAAATCATGAAATCATCATAGCCATCTGAAAATCTAATCATTTCATCAGTTAACATTCAGGAAGCTCTCACCAAAGTTTTGTCAGGCCTGACTTGATAGATCTGCAGATATTCAGCGGACAAGAACATGCTGATGGGCATGGATAACAGTGCAAAAGCTGAGCCATCAATAAATAATAATTTGTTTTTTTTAAATCATGAAATCATCATAGCCATCTGAAAATCTAATCATTTCATCAGTCAACATTCAGGAAGCTCTCACCAAAGTTTGGTCAGGCCCGACTTCATAGATCTGCAGATATTCAGCGGACAAGAAAATGTTGACGGATGTACGGACGTACGTACATGGCAACGACAAGACCCCACAGCCCTATGGGCTGAGGGGTAATAACACCCAGTCAATCTTGGTCTGTTGAGTTTATAATAACACCCAGTCAGTCTTGGTCTGTCCAGTTTATAATAACACCCAGTCAGTCTTGGTCTGTCCAGTTTATAGTAACACCCAGTCAATCTTGGTCTGTTCATTTTATAATAACACCCAGTCAATCTTGGTCTGTTCAGTTTATAATAACACCCAGTCAATCTTGGTCTGTTCAGTTTATAATAACACCCAGTCAATCTTGGTCTGTTCAGTTTATAATAACACCCAGTCACTCTTGGTCTGTCCAGTTTATAATAACACCCAGTCAGTCTTGGTCTGTCCAGTTTATAATAACACCCAGTCAGTCTTGGTCTGTCCAGTTTATAATAACACCCAGTCAATCTTGGTCTGTTCAGTTTATAATAACACCCAGTCAATCTTGGTCTGTTCAGTTCTCATGTAACTACTTACATAACTGAATAATAGTCTGCTTAGTTATCTTTATTAATACTTGGAGTTTTCAGTAGTCCATTACAACACTTTCTTGGTACACCATTATCCAATATCACCAAACATCACTCTCACACTACATGCATTGCTTACATTGACCATACATCAGATCCACTGAGGGCAAGTTTCCACCCACTCAGCTATCATTTATTACCATTGATCACTCCACACAAATAATCCATGAAGTCACAGATATGGCAGACTTCTGATGAAATAAATGTCTTTGTAATAAAGCATATGTACTCAGCATTACAAGAAAATAGTGTTGATTACCATATATGCTAAACTTTAAATAAATTTTCAGAAGAACCGCCTTCTTGTTTAAATGTATATTTCTCACCTTACTACTATTATTTTACTTATTGTCACTTCAAAATAATCTTTTTTCAACAGAAAATCAGTCTCAGTTTTTTTAAACTTTTTGAATACATGTAGTTATTTTTAAATCAAATTTTGTACTAAGAACAGAGGACATAGATATGTATGCCACCTACTGTCTTAAAGGCATGAAAAAGTAACAACTTTTCCCTCTCTCGTGATAAATGGTTTCAACAATATATTTGAGCAATACTGATATATCTACTGCTACATTTGTTCAATCTTCCATCACTATACAACGAATTAAACAAAACACTGACTGTAATCACAACCAAATAGTGAATGAATATTAAATTCTGTAGACTGTACAAATTCTTTGGCAAACCCAAACAGTACAGGACATTACAAGAACAGACGATTCTCCTAGCTATGTCAGACTACCATTACCTTACTCAACAAAAACATCCATCATCCATCTATAATCCTACTCGAGTTGCTATGTAAGCAAGTAGACAGTGTAATTTCACGACACTACACTACACTCATATAATCCTTTTATATTCTATCGTGTCAAAACTGGCACTACAATACACTCATATAATCCTTTTAGCATGTTATCAGTGTGTTTGAGAATTATATCTGAACACACTATTAATTCAAAATTAACACAATATTTACACTTGTCCGCATTTTACAGTGAGAACAGAAGATTGCACGTATTACATTTACATACATATACATCTTAACAAAACAATAACAAGAGCCAAATTGGCTTCAATCTATGCCCACACAAAAAGATAGATTTTAATCTTGGAACATAACAATTAGCTTTCCCAAAATACAGCATTGCCTTATTTTCGAATTCAGTGACCCTTGACCTTTTGACCTCAAAATCAGCAGAGTTTTTCCGCCCAATTGATGTTGCTGGTATACCCGATAGGAGGGGGGGTGGGGAAATGGGGAATTGTGATATTTAATGATCCCTGATTTTGAGGTCACAGTGACCTTGACCTAAATTTCGGTGCAACACATCTTCTATCCCTAATGTATCAAGTCACAAAAAAAAACATTACAAGCTTCAATTATTTTTCGACCTTGACCTTTGACATGGACCTCAATTTTGTAATGCGACACACCACTCACTCCAAAAAAAAATGCAACTGTAGATTGAAAACCGTCACAAATCTAGTCCGAAAACAAATAAGACAGTGAATGGACAGAAATCCCCATCACATAAGGCTTTTTTGCGGGCATAGTAAAAAATTACAAAAGTATTAAACCAGTGTCAGTGTAAAGTGTTTAACAGTGAACATAATACTTGAAATAACATAACTTCATTTTACATATAAAAAAAACATGATAAAAACAGACTAACAAAAAAGATATAGGATTTGGCATTTACTAGTTTGTGTGATCTTCTTGTTCAACTAACATGTTGTTGTTGTTTCCACTCTGCTTACAATTTAATTATCAGCCATCAAAGTTTGCAACAGTTAAAACAATTTGTGGATAAATTTACATACAACATTTCTTTCCTTCAGTACAATATCAAGATACGAAACTATATCGCAGAAGATCTGTAACCAAGGTAACTTACAGGAAACAATTAGCGTACAGTTCCAAGAACAAGAAAGGTTCATATTACACTAAACCAAGACACACAGTCTATATTACTGATAATATACGGGTAGTGGGTCTATAGTCTACGTGTACTGCTTGGGTAAGTTTAGCTGTAGTACCCAATGTTCTAATAAAATTTCTGGCAAGAGTGTATGTCTGGTCCTACATGCTGTTCCATAGAGTTCCAATGAGACAAATACACACAGTTGTTGAACACATAAGAATGGACGTTTGTCTGACGTATCCAAATAGAGCCTCAGCAAATTATATCAGTCCAGTTTTCCTCATCCTGGACAGGCCTGGTCTGGTCAGTTGTAGGCACACATGGGTGACAGTGTATTTAACATGTATTTCAATGTTGTTATCACAGTGAGCAATGATTCCTCAATGGTATGTCAATCCAACTCAGAGTCTGTCTCCTCTAGCATGGAATCCTGTTGAAAAATAGGAAGGGATCAATAATGAATGAAGTGAGTGAGTGAGTAGGATTTAACGTCGCTTTCACCATTTTTTCAGTCATATCACGACGGTGCCTACATGTGCCAGAACACGATAGTGTCCACACTTCCTATTATCCTGGACACTGATCAGCACAGCCAATACAGCACCCGGTCACCCATCCAAGTATTGACCAAGCTCAACATTGCTGAACTTCGGTGATCTGATGAGAACCGGTGTGCCCAACGTGATACACCGTATAATGAATGGAAGCAGGAAGGGAATTAAAAGTGAATGTCCAGCTACAAACAAGACCTTCCACAATTAAAGATTGGGGTATGTTTAATAGATAACCGACATGATAAGCTATGTAGAGCAGTGATTCTCATACATGCAGGATGGGATTGTGTCTTGATTGGCCGGAGCTGCGCTTTACACCCACCTCCCTACCTCTCACAAACCCACCCCCCTCCAAAAGTACTAAATCAAGCAGCAAAAATAAATTACCACCTAAAAATGTACCCGATTCCATTTAATTTCATATTAATATCACCCACTACAGTAGTAGCTCAAGATATACCTGGCTAACAGATTATATCGGGTGACATTCTGTTTGCAGTGAACAGTGGACTCACATAAAAGCATGGCATGATGGAAGCTCTTCATTATCTGATAAACTAACTGTATACTCATCCAGCCTATGTGACCCACAATCCTAAACTTCCTCACCCAGCTTCACGGACCCACAATCTTAAATGCACTCACCCAACTTCCCTGATCCACAATTCTAACTGTACTCACCCAGTTTCTCTGACCCACAATCTTAACACTACTCACCCAGCCTCCCCGACTCACGCTTCTAACTGTACACTGACCCAGTCTCCCTGATCCACAATCCTAACTGTACATTGACCCAGCCTCCTTGACCTACAAGCCTAACAGAACTCACCTAGCCTCCCTGACCCACAATCCTAGCTGTACACCAATCCAGGCTCCTTGACCCACAAGCCTAACACTACTCACCCTGCATCCCTGAGCCAAAATCCTAACTACTCGCCCAATGTCCCCGACCAATAATCCTAGCTGCATACTTATCTAGCCACCCTGACCCACAATCCTAATTTTAAACTGCTCTGGACAGTCTCCCTGACAATATGCCAACTGTACTCACCTAACCTCCATGATCCACAATTCTAGTTGTTTCCGGGTCTCACAAGCCTAACTGTACACTCAGCCAGCCTCCCTGACCCACAATCCTAACTGAACAAGGTTCCCTGACCCACAATCCTAACCCACCCTTCCAGGCCCAAATTCCAAACTTCACCCACCCAGCCTGCTTGACTCACAATTCTAACTGTACATAAACACTGACCCAGCCTCCCTGACCCATAATCATAACTGTACTCACCCCGACTCCCTTACCAACAATCCTAACTGCTCCCTGACCCACAATCCTAAAAGTACACTGACCATTGACTCCCTGACCCACAATCCTAATTGTATTCACCCGGCCTTCCTGACTCGTAGCTTTAACTGTACTCACCCAGCCTCCCTGACCCACGATCCATGCTGCAAATTTATCCTCAAAGTAGCGTAGCGTGTTGTCTTTGATCTGCATTGCCAGCGCTCCTCCGGCTCCTGCTACTCCGACGGCGGTCCTGGACAGGTAGAATAACATTGCCAGTTGACTCCAGCCCACATCATTGCCTATTGTTTTCTGTACTGTGCTCGTGAAGGCGCTGTATGTAGCATTCTTCACCATTTGCATTGCCGGTGAAACTGTTGTGAAACTAATCTGAAATTTCCATAAAAAATATCAATGATTATTACATGTACATGCAGTGGACTTCCACCTTGAAAATGTGAATACTGTCAAAAAATACCCCCCATCCTCATCCCCCCAGGTAGAGTTGAAAAACACTACTATATCCTATATATACATTGGAGCCTAGATCTCCCCAATGAAACAATAGATAGGATTACCCCAAACAAACATTTTTTAAGGATGGTCATGAGCGAGAGTGAAAATAAATGGTGCTTACATCTTCATTGATTTGATCGCCTTTCTTCCGTAAACAGGCCAGTATCTGCTGTTCTATTGAACTCAGCTCACCTGTAACAGCAGACAGCAATAGTACATTGTACTAATACTAGTTGATTAACAAATGTAATAACATATGTGATCACAACCAGTGTTTGATTCTCTCCATCTTCCACTCAAATATAGTGCAATAAAATATGGAAGTCAGACTAACAGTATCAAGTTATCTGTCTCAGCCCACACAATTCAGAAAAGTCACCTCGGCAAAAATAATGTCATATTAAAACAATTCCTATTTAACACCATGTTAAATATTGCTGAGGTGAACTGATTATGCCACGGTATTTACCTCGGCAATTGCTGATTGCTGAGGTGAATTGTGTGGGCTGCTGTCTATATATTTAGAACAACATGCAGTTTCAAACAATATACATGATATAAACATCTGACTGTGCTCAACAGATATTCAAATTTCATCTCTTGGACGTACGTTGTTCTGTCTTTCAGCTCACAAAATGTTGTAAATTAGGTATTTATTATGCTAGTTGTTGAAACTCTGTTAAACTTACATGAAGACAACTGGTACTTATTATTATCTACTCGGGATAACATGTGAGTTAAACATCGTAAAACACAGAATAATCAATCAATCAGGATTGCAGACCTTTAGGGGAGTCTACGTCAGACATGCCACTCTCCGATTCCACTTTCTCCACATAGTTGTCGGCGATGTTGGCCAGTTTACGAGCGATCACACCAAATAACTCATCCTTCTCCTGCTCTGATTTCTCATCCAGTGGAACATCATTCTGATCTTTTGGAGCATCTGTAAAAACAATATAATTGATTCATCAATACAATATGATAAAGTGTATGAGCAGATCAAATGGTGGAATCTGGTGTATTGTTAGAAGCAAGATACAGGAATTTAGTTGATCAAACTAAATCACATGTGGAGTTTACAATTTCTCATCCAAATTTGTGCAGTATTCTCACTTCAAATTCAAAATTATGAAAACCCTTCTGTATAGTAAGTTTAATCCAGTAAAGTAGATGAAGGCATATGTTTCTACATATTTCCTCTCATCCCAAGCCATGGGCTCATACAAATATTTAATTTGGGTGCCAATAAAAACACTCCCTAAATTTTTGGATACAAACATGTAGCTTAAGTTCTATATTATGTATGGTATACAGATAAATTTGCTTTCAACGGCAGGGAATGACAGGTATAAGAGAAACATGTATTTGGTGAAAACACAGGCAGACTCGGCTGTACTTGCGAGCTCTAGTTTGTGGGTTATGAGTACAAGCAGTACGAATTTAGGCCTGTACCAGCCCTGCAAACTCATCGTTCCTTATATACATACAAGTTAGATTTACCCTTATACAATCACAAATGAGATTACGATGAAGAAATGGATAGTTTTCAGCCAAATCGGATTCCCTCTATGGTTTACTGATGTTGTTTCTTACCAGTGCTATCAGATCCATCAATATGAACACTGGTTGGTAACGTCACATACTGATCTTGTTTAACATGACATTTCTTCTTGAATTCCCCACTAGGTGTCTTCACTACTTCATCTGTCTTGTCACATTCGTAGTCCAAGTCGAAGGACTCGAGCGCCCTGGGGACACGTGGCTTGTTCTTGATCAGGCCACCGAGTTGTAAATTTTGCCGATCTCCTCCTCCTCCCACGTAGTACGGGTCATCCATAAACCTTAACTCTGAGTCATCGTACGACTTTTGAGACCCGTCAATATCCATCGACACTTCTCCATTTTTCGAAGTGGGAGAATCTATAATGTCTGTATCCGAGGTGTTGTCTGGTGGCAAGTCGCGGCGCATCAACTCGCTGAAAATTTCGGTGACTTTCTTCTTGTCCCCCGATGAGAATGTCTTCCTCTCGCTGTAGGTATAGTCAGCATCAGGAGGAGGGACACAAGACAATATCTCATCTGACGGCTCAGAAATTGTCCTCTTAAATGCCTTCCCTTTACCACCTGGCATGGCTGGAACACTGTACCTGGTGTTAACAGGCTCATCCGACTTGGATTCTACAACAAAATCACACATTTAAAGTACATTAATTCAGACTGTGTGTAGCATTGAGATATTCTGTGTAATGTACATGTACTGCCGAGCATATGATCAGACATGTAAGAATATAAGCAAACTTATCATATTCCATCTTCATACCCAAATCTACTTCGAATTTCGCCTTGATTGATCTCACCCCCTAAAGTATTGAAAACCTGAGGTATAGGTTTCATCTACAATCCAGAGATGAACCAATCAGAATCTACACGACTGTTTGTAGTGTGACGTTTTCTCTCAGTAGTTACATGGTTCAGCCTAATATGGCAGTAGGTGTGGCCAGATACATAAGACAGCCAATCAATAGCCCACCCATTCGGCTCACTTCGAAATTCAAATTGATGTGAGGTCAATGGCGTTTTGGGTCTGTTTATAAATACTTTTGAACAAAGCCAGTGGGCCGATATATCAAGGCTAATTCAAAGTGGTAACGAAGAAGTCGACTTGTTTATGAAGATGATCATATTCATGAAGATCAATAAGTAATTTTCTGCACAAAACTGTTGATGAATGTGTTGTGACCCGAATGAACATGAAAGCCCAAAAAACTTGTAGAGCTCTGAGTATGGATATCATACCTCATCAAAATACTGTCGTTTTAACAGAAACAACCAATTTGACCATCAGATATTTGACATCAACATCATTTAGTTACATGTATGGTAGGTTTGGTAGGATTTTTGTTTGCTCTTAATGATATTATTAAATGATAATTTTTACATTTTATTTTTCACTGTATATAATGCCACACAAACCTGTGATGCTGTTTTTGCCATTTTTCTTCCATCTAAAACTTCTTCGAATTGGCAGCAAGACCTTGCTCAGTACACCGCCAGAGGCTTTGTCACTTTCTTTAACACTGAGACGTTTTTTGGAACGTCTAACAACACTTGAGCTGTCATCAACTACTTCAACTTCCTCTGTGGTATCTTCAGTTCGCAGTACAATCGCTTCTCCCCCATTTTCTTGAGACGGTTTTATTTCTTGATGAATATGTGTAACTGTATGGGTGTGAACTTCTGAAAACACACTATCTTTTGTTGGGCTGTCAACATTTTTACTTTTCCCCTTACTGTTAGCAGACTTTACTTT
Source organism: Hanleya hanleyi (assembly GCA_036873755.1). Taxonomy (NCBI): domain Eukaryota; kingdom Metazoa; phylum Mollusca; class Polyplacophora; order Lepidopleurida; family Hanleyidae; genus Hanleya; species Hanleya hanleyi. The sequence goes on from JAVTVY010025325.1 coordinate 41,596, forward strand.
TTTCTTAGGCTTTTTCAGTTTAGATTTAGATTTTGAGTCATTTTTCTCACTATCATTTGTATCTTTACGACTTCTTCTATCTTCATCTGACTGCATTCTGAAAGCTTGAACTAACCGCTCCTTCGTTCTTTTGAATAAACTTTTCTTCTTCCGTCCCAATTTGACAGAGCTTTCCTCATCAGTCTCGCAAGATGACGTTGAACCTGTTTTAAGGCGCTTCTTAAAGTAATTCTTGGGGACAGATTTTTTGGAGGGAGAATGTGGAACATCATCTTTCTCTGTCGGCTCTCTGATGATACGTGTTTTATAGCTAGAGGGTAAACTGTTGGTCTTGTTCCGAAACTTATCATTACTGGAGCTCTGAGTAGCTGCCTTGTATACATCATCCTGGCCATCACCCGAATCATGGAGTATCGAGTCTACCGAGGCCATACGATAACTGTCACTACGGAAATACGATTTCTGCGGGTCATCTTCAACTAACTCGAGCTTGGCAACTCGCTGATAACCGGGTTGACTCCGCCCAACTGCCCGTCTCTGTTGCACAGCTAGCTTACTCTGGAGGAATTTCTCCAGGATTTGTGCCGCATCCTCCCTGACCCCAGGGATGGTGGCCAACCTCGTGTTTCTCCTGTGTGCCATTGTTACGCCATCCTGTAAAAATGAAGGATAACACTGATTACAGTTCCTTTCTGTTTTTTTTTTAGACAGCATACCTTGAACATGTACTCCATCAGGGTACACAATGTCACTACATCAACAGCATGTAGATCATGCCAGTAAATCCAAATTGACTGCTTATAACACAGAAGGCAAGTTAATCTGCAGGAGGAGATTTCATGGTACATTTTGATATTCATATATCCACATGTATGATACATTGTGATTTCAAAACTTTGGATACAGAGAGAGAGATTTATTTGCACAATTACACTCCACTGGGGACAGGACTAAATACATTTGACTACAATTTTGAAGGGTTTTTCTCTGATGTACTATCATGACTATATACATATAGCTATATATATTTCGAAACAGTCTGGACTCTTTTGTCAGTAGTTTAACCATTTCTTCCCAATGGACATGAACATTCACTCACTTGTCAATCTAGACATGAGAAATATATTGAAAGAAGATTGAAAAAGAATAATTTCATATTTTACAAACCCTCTAGTGTTTGGCTTTATACAGCTAAAAGTATGCCTCGTAGCTATGGTACCGGTAATGTATATATTTCTTGAAAGCACATTTAAGGATTCCAAATATATAATTTTGTTCACTGTAAACCTGTAGGTTGTGAAGATATTTGGATCTTAAACAAATTTAATTTAAAATTTAATTTAAATTTTTTAAATGCTATTTTCAAAATATCATAACTTACTTCATCATTTCCTGTAGAAAACTTGTAACTCAAACAGGAAATCTGTGTCTCAGTTTTATCAATTTTGGTCTGGTTCTCATTCTAGTGACATGTAATTGAATATTTCTTTATAAAATTGAGCATCCCACAGTTTTGAACTTTGGAGTTCAATTAAATGTCAATAAAATAAGAACTAGACCAAAATTGACAAACCTGAGACACTGATTTCCTGTTGGAGTTGTCTCCTACATGAAATGATGATGTAAGTGACTATCAAATACTCTTTTGAAAATAGGCATTTAAAAAAGAAGGCTCATTTTTTTAAATTGTTTTTTTTTTTTTTTTAATTCAAATATCTTCACAACCTACAGATTTACAGTGAACAAATTTATTTATTTGAAATTCTTAGAAAAAGTGCTTTCAGAATTTACCATAGCTGTAAGGCCTAGCTTTATCTGTATGAAGACAAATTCTGGAGGGTGTGTAAAAGTTTTTGCAGGAGGGCTCAGTATCCTTAAGTATAAGAACTCTAAATACAGTGTCAAATTGATCTACAAGTATCCAACAATACAAACAGAGTGATATTAGCCCAGTATAAAGTCATATTCACCTGAGAAATACAGGAATATAAAATGAAAATTAGTATTGAAAATGATTTGTTTAATATTTACACCTATATGTATTACATGGGGAAAATAGTGGTCCAGTAACGGTACTATTGTTTGAAAATTCGAGATCAATCAGACGCTGCTTTTGGGGTTCTTATACTTAACTGGGTTAAGCCCGATCGACAGCTCCATTGAACAAAATAACACACAAAATAAATGTAAAATATATAAAAATAAAAATAAATCATTTTTCTTCTTTCAATATCCTTCCTTGTGTTTAAACTGGTAAGGACATGAATAGTCATAGCCTTACTCCAAACCATTGGGGAGAAATCGTCAAAGACCGACAGGAGCTGAGAAAATTTGATTAATCAGATTTTTAGGTCAAAGTCCCCCTTTAGAGAACGTTCACATGTTATTAATAAAGCCTAATCATAATCACACTAATCAATATGCATGTACTTGCTAGAAAAATTTAACTAGGTCTGTTTGGTAATTCTTAGCTACAATGTTGTATCAGTACATACAGTATTTCTTCTCCGGATGGCTCTGCATGTACGTTCCTGGTCTGGCATAATGTAATATCCAAAGACTAGTTTTAGTTCCAAAATTGACGTATGACTGGTTCGACTAGACCAAGTGCTGATTACTAACTGAAACTGTTGAATTCACAACTACCAGTTAAATAATTTTTCAACAGCTTTGTTTGCATACCATCACAGTAACAACAGCATTCCAGGTAGCTTAATAATCAAGTTATTATAATACATTATCTAGTACCACAGACCATAAAGGGCCAAGGGATCTATTATACACTGACTTACTAACAGCTAATGACGTAAAATACACAGAGTAATCTACAGGGGGCTCATGAGTAACAACAGCTGTTTAGGCCTGTCATATTCTCACCTGTAGATATGCTAAATAGGTGAGATCATTACAGGTGGGAATACGAGCACAACTCCGGAATTACCACTCAGTGCAGGCGGACTTTGACACACACAAAAATGAGCACGGTAAATTTGGAAATCCCCACTCGTCACTGTCGAAAATAGAACTGCACGACATTTTAGTATTGGAATGAAATGCACTGACAGAGTGAACCAATTATGCATGACATATGCTACTTTGTCGGAGTAACTTAGAACACAGCAGAGAGGTCAAATATTGAATAAGGTTACATAACACATCTCCAACTCACAAGACGTTCGCAACATAAATCACAACAACAACAACCAAACAGGTCCGGGCGGATCGGGTTTGCGGCACAGCAGCATAGAGAAAATGCACAATTTTATCGGATCCGAACGAATTGTGGACTCATCTGGCTATCATACCTGAGCTATCGGTAAATTAGGCTCATAAATAACGACGGATTCAATGATTAACTGTTTAACCTCCGCTCCACAAGTTCTCGTTTATTTCCGGGTGACTTCGCTTCCGGTCACCCCGCACAATCTGGATTTCCACCAATCAAAATCGTGATAGAGACAAAACACCTCTTTGACGGAGAACGCTGAGCATGTGCATTTTTCTGAGAGCATGTCAAATTCGATCAAATCTGTTACATATCTTAGATCGCTGATGTAAGTATGTTTTCTAGTGCCGTGATTCAGCTAAAGGTTAGCCACAGCCACATGTGTAGACAGTGCACGTTATATTCCACCCAAACGCCAGATCGGAGTTCCAGTTGACAGTTCTGTTACAGTCACTTGTCGTAAATCGGGACACTTTTCAGGATTCATAGTTCAAATGAAGCACTTTGTTCTCACGAATAATTTTAAATTCCCATGACATTTATTAACCTCCCTTGTACTGCACTGTCTTAAAATTTCTTTTCAACGAGCAGTGATTTTTGCTGGAACGCTGACCGAAGTAAGATGGCAAATTGACGTAAATCGGGACAAGTTGTCGTAAATCGGGACAGTGGTTAACGGCGAATTTTGAACAGTATGAAGACTTCTAAGATAAACATTTCGTACTTAACATAACGTTCTAATCGTTTACGACTATGACATGTTAAATTATTTCGTTTTGATATCAAATAAAAGTCAAATTACCTGTAAGTATATGTTGTTGTTGCACACGCTTATTTTTTTATTTTGCGTACTGGCGGCTGCGGGGAATACTAATTTGTGGACCTGATCCAGACTCGAACGCCGAACTCGTTCGCACCGATACGTGCAGCCGTTCGACTGTTCTAAATGCAAGAATTATTTCCCCGAGTCCATTCCCTAATGATTAAATCTTTTATGTACACATAATTCAAGTAATCCTCGAAAGGCTCGAGTAGCCTTCGTTTTGTACATATGTTTATTCAAATTTACAATGGCAATCGACAAAAGATTGCGATGGATATCGAATAGAATCTACCCGTAAGATATATTACAGGCAAATTTGTTCCTTTTATAAATTACGGTTAGCAAATGACTTCCATGAATATGATGGATCAGGAAAGTTGGCCGAAAACATACCAGTCACTGAAAATGCGAAGAGCTGCGACTACAATTTACAATTTTAGTATTTCCGAAATCGTGTTACTGCATGGGCTAGCGAAAGCTAATTTCACGCGTTTATATTTCCTGCACTTCTTTTACTAATTGATGCATTCATTTAATTACCGCCCACGAATTAATTTAAGTAATAAATGTATGATCATTCTTGGTGGTCAGCGACAGATGACAGATTGGATTCTCCCTCCATTCCCGGTACCGTACGAAGACAGCCATGGATACTGAGAGTTTGTAAGTCCACAACACCAATTAGAATGATATCTACAGCATTTGAGAATAATGCGGTCCTTTTACAGAAAGATGGTATAATCCGAGTATGTTATTGTTTACCAAACTCAAAACTGTAGTTCAAGCCTCTTCAATATGCACATTGAAATGGCAAATAATCTTGATTAGCACCACCGAGAGACCAATCATATTTAAAATCCTTTCAACTATTATTTTTGTAATTACAATCTGGATCTCGGTCCACGGAGACTCGACTCTATACGTGACTCCAACCCCACGACCTCGATCCCGAAAACTCATGGAATTCTATTTAATTTACTTCGAAAGCCAACTGAGAACATTGAAGAAAAAAAATGCATTTGCTCTTTCGCTGATCAATAATTAAGCTCGCCAGATATATATATTGAATATAGGATCTCATCCCTGAAAACGTCGGACATTCAACGTTTTTTCTAAGGGGACTTTAATATTAAGGTTCTTATTTTTCTGTACAATTATCAGTTTTTATTTACGAGAAGGGAATTTCATTATAGCCCAGATTTTTATATTTATTATAGCCCGGAAATGTGATCAGAGCAATGAACAATCTTTTCCATAGCGCGGGATGTTGGACAGGTCTTTCATTGTCACTCCACCTTGACTACCCCGTCAGAAATAAATAGAAAACAAGAGATGTTTGCTTAGAAGAGAACATAAGAACCATTTGATCGCGTTTAGCCAACATGGTGATGTTTACGGACAAATTGCAGTCGACTGGGAAATGGATATGACTGGCGGAGCTGTACGGCTTTGTTCACTGAAGAAGTCACAGCGCCACCGAATTCCATGCTGCCGGCACCGTAGATGTTATCATGGATTCTATAATAATTTTGAATTCTTCTTAAAACCGCATTTTCCTTGCAATTGTCTGTCAAGACGCCTCCTGGGTACCGTAATTTGCTTCTGATTGTGACTGTTAACGAATACTGGAAGTGGTTGGTGACCCGTGAATATTACAGTTGATCGGGAAAAAGTGATGTGCTTCAGTGTACATAAATTAATTCTTTCTCTTTTAATTCGCAGCATATAAACAAGTTCTACTGTGGTTGTATCCGAGTTGAATAAAAAGCAGAATCGAAATATATAAGGCTGAAAATGAACGACAGATCTGAGAGAAAAAAACTGAACAAAATAATGTTCACAGGTAGTCTTTATACATCTTAGTTAATTTTTATCATACAAAGCAAATGAACAAAATTCCGACGTTATGATATAATTGCATCTTTACAACTTGCATCTGGATCACTTGATTTGTCAAAACACTCAGCAAAAAAAACAAGGCTAGATTTAAAGATAAGTGTCGCATATTCGATTTTTATTCACTTGAAAATAGTGATAGATTTATAACAAATAATGAATAAAAATGTGTACCCCATGATTAAATGTATCCCATGATTAAATGTGTCGGATCCGTCATTCACTGGACAGCCATCGTATATTAAGAGTTTCCAAAGGTCCTGAATCAACACAATTGTTTCGTGATGGCCTTCTTAATTATTTCCAGTTGGGAATTCGTTTGAGGTTGGCCACCACCAGTTCATCTTTCATCGTACGCACTTACCTTTAGCACACCTGATTTGAATCTGGAGAAGAAACAAGGGCGAAGAAAAAACAGGACAGGAGAAAAGATAGCCAATAGCTGTTTTTGAAAAATAAATCACAGAGTAACACTGCACCATGAACATTCGAGCTATATTTTCCTCTCCAGTATTTGATGCCTGTCGTTGATTTTAATTAAATCTTCTATGGCCTGATAATGATATGGAGAAAAAACAAGACAGAAATATACAAGAAAAAAAAGAAGAAACAATTAAGACAAGAGAAAAGGAGTAACTAAAGTTCATTTAATAACATGGAACGAAAAAAGAGGAGGGTTGGATAGCCGTTGTTTAAAAATAAGCTATTGAGTGACCTCCTCCCCCTCCTCTTAGTAAACATTCGAGATATATTTTTCTCCGCAGTATTTTGATGGCTGTCGTTGCTTTCAATTAAATATTCTAAGAAAGGAAGTAGAGATTAGGGCTAATATTGTTGACCAGACTTGTTTTATTGTGTATTTGAATTGTCCAATAGGTAAATATGTTCTCAAAGCCCATAATATTATGTTGAAAACGAGAACCATTTAGGCAGATCAGTTTGGCACAAAGACAAGGTACCCGGATATTGACCCCGTAGTTTTCGTTTTTTGGCGGGAAAATGAATCGACACGTGGATGGTAACAGTTTGATGGTACCGATACAAATGTACACGCACACTTCTCTGAAATACTATATATATATATCAGTTGTTAAGTAGTCCGGAATGACCTGATAAAGGATTTGTTGGAGACAATCATGACAATCACAGATATATCCTGTAATAATGGAGCTTTGTTGAACAGTTTACCGGACGGGTTGCCGATAATTGTTGATAAATTAGATGAGCTCCAGCACGAAATGGATTCCAGTGAGCTGTTCCTTGATAAATAACATGTCGAATAGAAAACAATAACTTACCTTTGCATTAGATATTTTTTTAAATGGATATACTGATACAGGTACCATTTGTGGTGCGATGAACTAATGATTGAGCCAGCATGAACAGGTTGCTAGTGCGGGAATATTTCAAAATATATCCCATTTGTTGCATGAGGTGAATAAAATACCACACAAGAAAAGGAAGACACTGTATTTGATGATCCTTTATTTCACAAATTTTATGTCATATATTCTCCAAGTTTTAACCCGTTTAGTGTCATCATGGAAATGTATCTCGATGTCAAGTGGCCCTGAACTGAAATGGACCCTAAAATCACGGCCTTCCTTCCTTGACGGAAAGGGTGCCATCGGCTTGAAAGTAAAAAAAAAATATATCGATAGAGGCATTATTGATTAATCAAGCAATCTTTTTTAAATTTATCTAGTTACATAAAATGAAAAATGATTTTTAATGAGATTACGGCAGGGTATGTGGGCTTTGTCTAGGAAAATGGAAGCATTCGTACTTTAATTTACATCTGCGCAATGAAGAAAAAGAAGAGACACTCCAAAAGTTTTATTGATGAAGGAAATATCAATATTTTATCTCTACTTTCCGTTACACTGTAACTGGAGCCATACTTGCCTAAATTTATCCAGGAAACCAAATACTTTCGAGTTATTTTTGGTTGTAATTTTCCAAGAACTCCCCCCCGAATCAATACCATTAAAAAAATTATAATGACGAAGGTCAATTTAGCATGAATATAGTCCTAAAGATGTTTGTGTCTATGACCCCGGATACCTCCCCCAACGATATATTCTGCTATTGATACATTTAATTCCCCCAGGGCCGTAGCCAGGATTTAGTGAGGGGTGGTTCGTCTTCATCCCAAAAGGGCACATCCGAGGGTTCGCAGTATGGGAAAAGGGGCAAATAGGGGGTTCGCTTCCGTTTGAAAAGGGCATTTATATGAGAAAAATATATAATATTTGTGAAAGGGGGGTTCGCCCGAACTCTCGTTTTAGAAATTTTAAGAACTTTCGCACAGAAATGCGCGGTTCTCAAACGAAATGTGAAATCGTCACTCTCAATGGAGTGTCCCGATTTACGTCAATTTGCATGTTGTGCAAGATTCGGCTATAATTTACGCCTATCAGAGATACAGTGTTCTAGTTTGGTTTCCTCTGTCGAGCATTCTACACACAAACACTTTGGTTGAAGATATGTAGAAATATCGGAAGATTTTTTGTTTGTGGCTTGAAAACCTTACCGCCCTTACTTGGAAACTTTTTCGACCGCACCACGAAACAGCATCCCCTTGAAACAGTGTATAGTTTTGTGGGTGAAAGTTACCGCACGCTCGGGAAAACACCGGGAATCCGACAGCCGACGACATCACCCACGCTGGCGACATTATCATTCGAAATTACGCTCTCGATGGCGAGAACAACGCGGAAATACCGGAAGTGTACCGATTTACGACAAGTGACTGTAGTGTTAAAATCAGCCGAAGAGTGAAAGTTTCTGCTGTGTTGAAATATTCTCTGATATTGATAACACTGGATTATTATGAAGAAGTACTGCCAGGATTTTGTTGCAAACTATGAACAGATCGGAACCACTGGCACTACACTGCATTGACCGCACAGCTCTATCCATCAATAAAACAACCCTAGCCACAAGGCCGCTGCTAATTAATGGTTCGTTTCCCGTAACAAGCCCTCATCTATATTTTGAGGGCAAACAATTAAAATCCTTGGGGGATTTACATTTTCATGAGTAAAACTTGTTCATTTTCTTCATATTTCCATACAATTGGTTTGCCAGTTAATAATTATCGCACTCAGCATGCATATTTTTACCAGCAAGGTAACGGTTACGAGAAACAAACAATTAATTAACAGTGGCCGAACTGTTCCTATCAATAATGCCTGCAGTTGATAATTACAGGCGACGAATATGGATCTGTGTGTGCTATAACCCGTACCGTATAAACATTCAAAATGATGCTCCTAAACGGTTATTTTATGGAAGCTAATTCCCTCTCCTCCACGCTTGTCGCTTTTATTAAAGTTCCCAGTGCTGGTGATTAGCTTTTCACAGTGTCTTGACCTCCCTCATATTACGGTAGACATGTCTCTCCAAGTGCGCATGTGTGGTGGCCTAAAAATAAACAAAGGTCGGGGTCACTGTGAAAACAGTTCATCTACAGCTAATCACCAGCACTGGTAGTTTTAATAAAAGCGACAAGCATGAAGGAGAAAGAATTAGCTTCCAGAAAATAACCGGTAAGGAGCATCATTTTGAATATTTATACGGTACGGGTTATAGCACACACAGATTTATACTCATCGCCTTTTGACTATCAATCGCAGGCATTATTAATAGGAACAGTTGTGGCTAAAACAACCCCATCGATGGTCTTGCGGTCTGAATTATAGCTGAAATTGGGTCGTACTGTTACCCAGCCGCTGCCCAGCCGATTCCCAGCCGATTACCCAGCCGTGACGGCCGTGCCCAGCCGACATATATTTGTTATTTACGGCATTATTCTGAGGAATTACAACTATTAATGCATTCTGTTATAATATTTATGCAATTCTGCTTTTATCTAGTATATTTTCAGGTAAATATCGGGTCCAGAAAGGCCCTTATTCGTCGATTCATTCTACCACGCATAAAACTTCGAGAATCAAAGATGGCGGCAGAATTTCAGCATGGGGTGAATGTAAAAACCGGATAGACTCGACTTTCCTGAAACGGAACGGGATTCAATACAAGCTGGGGGTTCCTAGCTCCGTGAATCAAAACATCACCCACAAGGATCATGTCAGAGAGAGAATTGATAATTGGAACATCGGATTATATACACTAAAAATAGCAAAGAGATAATTCTTTGTAGAATGCAGTAGATTTTATGACTCAATAAAATGTTTCAATGGGAGTACAAAAGACGACTCGTATCAAGACCGGAAAATGTACCGGTTTCACCTTTGAAACTAAGACAATTTAATTCCTTTTACTGAATATTATAGAATAATAAATATATATTTTGCATAAGTTACGATATTGTAAGCGACTAATTGAAGAACAAATAACGTTCATTCCAGGCAGTAAACAAAGCTAATATATGAAAAGAAGTGACCGCTAGTTACAATAAGCCATCCTGTGAGGAAGCCGTGCTTGTTTCTTCTGAATTCCCGGGGTCATAATTTTTCAGAGGAAAAAACAAATAATCAGCAGGGATGTAACCCGAAAAAAGTTCAAAGAGCGTTTTGTCCAAAAGTAGCGGTAAAATATGAAAGGAATCGTACGCTCCGTTAGAACATGCGACCCCGTGGAGAAGCCATGCTCGTTCTCTCGGGCACACATATTATTATACATTGTTTGGTACGTACCTATAAATTAATCAGCAGGGATGTAACCCGAAAAAAAAGTTCAAAGAACGTTAGAACAAGCGACCCCGTGGAGAAGCCATGCTTGCTCTTTTGGATTTGAGCCAGAGTTTGACATCGAAGTGGTCCCAAAGTGTAGTCGACTATTTCAACAGTGAACTAAAACCCGACATACTTCATTATTCTGGTAAGTGGATAATAGAGAAGCATGCAGGAATGTTTGACCCATATTCAGGAATTACCAACAACATTTCGGAAAGTTTAAATTGTGTCATTAAACGACTAACTGAGTGGAAAGAAGTACCTGTAGATATTATGGTTTTGAGTCTGTATTACGTTCAAAATTATTACTATTACGAAATTATGCGCGGCTTCGCCAAAGTGGGCAACTATTCTTTGAAAAGTCAATTTCTGCATGCTTCGATTCCTCTTGACGAGTTAGTTTTACCGACAAAACTTGTGGCGCCCGATGACATAATAGACTATGTGAAAATTGACATACTTTTTGGAAACTCAGGAGACCACAAAACCGACACAACAGACCGCCAAAACAATCAGGAAACAATTAACGTTTGCAAGATAGAGACCGACTCAGAACTGACCAATACTCCGGAAGAAATTGTAGATACATGTAGGGACAATATAGACAAACCACAGGAGACAAACAATTCGACTGAGACGACAGGAGATAATCCAATTTCGTGTGCTAATTCCACTACCGAGAAACCGGAGTTAACATCTAGAAAAAATATGAGTCGGGTCTCGCTTGCCAGATTAACGGTCGAAAATAACGGCGTTTTGTTTGTTAGTCAAATGAAATCTTTTATGGTGGAAGGCAGCGGCGGGAAAACTTATGCTGTAAAGTTATTTCCCAAACCATGGTGCCCTTGCCCATCGACCACTCTCTGTTATCACATTTTGGCAGCGAAACTATCCATTGGGGACTCGGTAGTAGAAGATGCTAAATGTAGATCCATTAGACAGTTGACAAGAAACAGTAGGAAGAAATTAGATAAAAAATCTGGTAGAAAACGACCGAGACCGGCTGACACTGAGGTAGAAATAATCCCCGCCCCTGACTCTGAAGAATCTTGTAGAAAACGACAGAGACTAACAGACTGTGGGATTGATATAATCCCTGGTTCTGACACTGAAGACACTAAGGATAGGGAGATTATCACAAACGATCCTATAGATATTGAGGACTCCATTATCAGCGGTGAAGGTTATCAAAGCACTGATGACACTGATTCTCTTGTTGTCAAATCTCCATGGGTTTGTGGTTTATTCACTCACCACAGAGACACAATACTAAACAAGGGTCTTCTTTGTTCTGATACAATTAAGGCTGCTCAAAAAATTATATCCAGCCAATATTCTAATGTAAACGGGTTTCAATTAACCAATAGGGCACCATTCTATGACGACTCTAAAGGTAGATGGTCGTACAAAATTCCAATGAAACCCATCAAATCAACTTCAGCACAAATTCATCATACTGGAAAAAATCACTGGTTTACTTCTGTGAAGAGTGAGAGAAACACAGTAACTTTATTTGATAGTCTGATGAACCCTCGGAAGCAGCTGACTGCATCCACAGAATTCCAGTTGGCTGCAATTTACGGCGAAGGGGAACAAATTTTCAACATTAAAATGCCCACAGTTCAACAACAACCCAATAGTTATGATTGTGGGTTATTTGCAATTACTAATATGGTAGAATTTTGCCATTCAGGTTACACCGGATCACAAGATGTATATTACGATGTAGATTTATTTAGGCCTCATCTGGTTCATTGTTTAGAAAAAAGAAAATTTGAACTATTTCCGAAATGTCCCGACGGCTCAAAAAGTATCCTAAATTTCACAGCAACTATCAATGTTAGGATTTATTGTCATTGTGCGTGTGGTTTGCCGGATTGTTTTGACGATATGGTGGGATGCGAAGCAATGAAAGGCAAAAGACATTGCAATGTCTGGAAACACAAGTCCTGTGCTGGACAAACTGAAGACTGGTTTTGTGACCAGCACAACTAGCCTCCACCCACCTATATCATGTTAAAAATATTGATATAACTTCTCCTCACAATTGAACAAATGTATCATTTCATCATTATTATTATTATTATTATTATTATTCAGTTATTATTATTATTATTCAAATAAAAAAAATACAACCCAATCTGATGTTTCATTCATTCACTCTCTTTCTGAAATGTGTTTGTTGTATTGAATCCCGTTCCGTTCTGTTTCTGAAATTCTGCCGCCATCTTTGATTCTCGAAGTTTTATGCGTGGTAGAATGAATCGACGAATAAGGGCCTTTCAGGACCCGATATTTACCTGAAAATATACTAGATAAAAGCAGAATTGCATAAATATTATAACAGAATGCATTAATAGTTGTAATTCCTCAGAACAATGCCGTAAATAACAAATATATGTCGGCTGGGCACGGCCATCACGGCTGGGTAATCGGCTGGGAATCGGCTGGGCAACGGCTGGGTAATAGTACGACCCGCTGAAATTGGGTCTTTGTATGTTTAGACTATTGTGTAGGTGCACATTGTTTGAAACAACTTGTCATAGACATAGCAGAAAAATAAAATAACATGTTTGATGTGGCGAGAAATTCAGGTATGTGCAGTGATGAAAAACGAAAGATTTAAGTTCAATGAGCCTGAGGGTTTACAACTTGACAAAGGTTCATGAAATTGGACTTAAACGATATCAAAAACAACTACAAAATTGAGTTTCTTGAATCAAAAGTTAAAAAATTCAGCTACAAAGCGTAGGGAAACAGTTGGTTTCACCCTTTTGAGCCAGCAGCTAGAAGATCATGGCTGCCAGTCTCCTGCTGGAACTCAAACCTGACATATTGGTACAATTAAACTTGAATTGACTGCAAAGGCCCAAGGCATCAAACTTTTAATTAGAGCTGCCTTGCACATTTATAGATGTAGATGTTTACCAACTGAATAATATAATAGGGTTCGAGGTCCAGAATATCTCTTCTCAGACTTTGAAAACCCAAATTCACCATGCATGAATAAATTGAGTGTTGTATACTAGTATTGGAGAGAGCGTAGGTATAGGAACAGTCCAAAAAGGAAATGTCATCATCTTCAACAGAATTCAGACGGAAGGGGCAAAAACTGCAAACGCTACTACACTTCCTTCAAGCTATGAAATTAAAGCCAGAAGTAGGGAAAATGGAGAAATTAACACTATAGTGTGGGTTTATGCTAGTGCAAAAATTGTGAACAATGGTGAATTTAGTTTACTCTGGCCTCTAATTCTGGCGAATAGGCAAGATATCAGAGTTTAATGTCCACTCAATGTCATGAAAAATCAACCATGTTGGCTATTATATGCAATGGCATCAACTCGCTCTGCAGTATACTGGCGTTGGTTTTGCCACTGGTATAGCACATTCCAGCTACATGCGCATAGCTCATTCTGACTATTATAGCTTGAAGGAGCTACAATAGCTCATTCTGGCGATCTTCCCAACTAGTTCAGAGACCGACTTCTCAGGCAGAGTTCCAGAAAATTATCACATCTTTGATAACACCCCATTGATAATATCTCACATATACATACCTTGTCATCTCTGATGCCACAATACCAAACTATTGTTAGTCAGAATTTTCCCTGAATTTTGTTTTTGTTTCTCAGTGTTCATTTGTTAGGTAGCTAGGCTAAGCCCCTTACAGAGTGATTGTGTAGTAATGTTAATTTCACAATGTAGACAAAAATAAAGAAATAAAATTGTACATAGTATAACCAGGTGATTTCTTCTATTTGTTTATTCTTCAGACCATTATGGCAAAAGAAGATACCTCGTTATCCAATTTACCAGAAAGGGAATCCTCAGCTCAGAGTTTTCCTGCCCCAGTTCTGGATGAAGATGATAAAACCTGAGAAAGAGTATCCTCCTCACAAGGTTGCCTTCATTGTCCATCCCCAGTAAGTTCAAGATATAATCTGAGAAAGAATATCATCCTTACAAGGTTACCTTCATTGTCCATCCCCAGTAAGTTCAATATATAATCTGAGAAGGAATATCCTCCTTACAAGGTTACCTTCATTGCCCATCCCCAGTAAGTTCAAGATATAATCTGAGAAAGAATATCCTCCTTACAAGGCAGAAGCAAAGTAACTCCGAATAAACTTAATAAACGCATGGTGACAGTCTCAATATTTCGACAAAATTTTATTTGTCATCTTCAGGATGTGATCTAACAGCAGTTACAGGCTCTTATATACAAAACGACTAACAAAGACTGAAATGGTTCGATACACAAAATTAGAGGGCAATAGCCAATCAGATAATATGTGAACATAACAATTAAGGTAAACATGAGTGGCAAATAGAATTGACAAGGAATATCAACCTCCTTACAAGGTTACCTTCATTGTCCATCCCCAGTAAGTTCAAGATATAATCTGAGAAAGAATATCCTCCTTACAAGGTTACCTTCATTGTCCATCCCCAGTAAGTTCAAGATATAATCTGAGAAAGAATATCCTCCTTACAAGGTTACCTTCATTGTCCATCCCCAGTAAGTTCAAGATATAATCTGAGAAAGAATATCATCCTTACAAGGTAGCCATCATTGTCCATCCCCAGTAAGTTCAATATATAATCTGAGAAGGAATATCCTCCTTACAAGGTTACCTTCATTGTCCATCCCCAGTAAGTTCAAGATATAATCTGAGAAAGAATATCATCCTTACAAGGTTACCTTCATTGTCCATCCCCAGTAAGTTCAATATATAATCTGAGAAGGAATATCCTCCTTACAAGGTTACCTTCATTGTCCATCCCCAGTAAGTTCAAGATATAATCTAAGAAAGAATATCATCCTTACAAGGTTACCTTCATTGTCCATCCCTAGTAAGTTCAAGATATAATCTGAGAAAGAATATCCTACTCACAAGGTTGCCATCATTGTCCATCCCCAGTAAGTTCAAGATATAATCTGAGAAAGAATATCCTACTCACAAGGTTGCCATCATTGTCCATCCCCAGTAAGTTTAAGATATAATCTGAGAAAGAATATCCTCCTTACAAGGTTACCATCATTGTCCATCCCCAGTAAGTTTAAGATATAATTTGAGAAGGGTTCCCTGTTGGGTTCGTGTAACCAAGGTTAATTTTTGAGAGGTCTTAAAGTAACTTTCAAATTCATAGCAGAAAATTGTGATGGATAAACCATTCTAGTGAAATACCGACGAGTTGTCAGCCCTTAAATATATCCTTGTTTATTCACAGGATGAGCAAGCTTGATGTGAAAAACTATCTGGAGAAAATATACAAAGTTCCAGTTCTCAATGTACGGACAACCGTCAGACCAGGTAGGAAAAATTCTTTAGTCACTTTCAGTTTTCAACATGTACACCTGTAAAGTAATGAAATGTCTTAAATGAAAGGCACTCCTCACAAGGATAAAACTTCATGAAGGGCAAGGCTTCGAACCATTCTCATCAACTAGAATTCAAGTTTAGCCAAGTTACCTTTGATACAGTATCAATGGTTCTTCCACAGATTACACAGTAACATGGCTGCTTGGTTTTTGCTCTTCGTTTCCTGTTAGATTTGTTCCAATACTTCAATCAGTCCATTAAGGGTAGGAAATCACTCAGACCAGGAATTGGATTGAATTCAAATCAACCTACATGTACATCTGACCAACCTTTATAAGAAATACTGAAACTGTATAGGAACTTGCTTTCATACCCCTCTCTAATGACTTCCGTCTTTCAAGTTATGTTGTCTGTGCAATATCTCCAGTTCAAGATTTAATATGTATTGGTTCCAAAGTTTGGAAGTACGTTATGTATGATGCCAAGAACTCCTTGTATGATGAGATCAAAGTCACGGTGGCCCGAACATTGAACAAAAATCAGTGAAAAGTGTAATGTCATTGCTGTAACTCCAGTTTGGAAATCATTGTGATGAAATATCAGAAAATAGCTCACAGGTATGTTAAACATTAGCTTATTGATTTTGAGGTATATTCAGATGTGAGGGGCAGTTTTCCTATGCATTATCTCCTGGTAATCTGTGCAGTATGTCCACATATATTTATCTGTGATGAGCAATTTGTCTGGGCATTATCTCCAGGTATATTCATCTGTAAGGGGCAGCAGTATGTCCACATATATTTATCTGTGATGAGCAGTTTGTCTGGGCATTATCTCCAGGTATATTCATCTGTAAGGGGCAGCAGTATGTCCAGATATATTTATCTGTGATGAGCAGTTTGTCTGGGCATTATCTCCAGGTATATTCATCTGTAAGGGGCAGCAGTATGTCCAGATATATTTATCTGTGATGGGCAGTTTGTCTGGGCATTATCTCCAGGTATATTCATCTGTAAGGGGCAGTTTTCCTATGCATTATCTCCTGGTAATCTGTGCAGTATGTCCAGATATATTTATCTGTGATGAGCAGTTTGTCTGGGCATTATCTCCAGGTATATTCATCTGTAAGGGGCAGCAGTATGTCCAGATATATTTATCTGTGATGAGCAGTTTGTCTGGGCATTATCTCCAGGTATATTCATCTGTAAGGGGCAGCAGTATGTCCAGATATATTTATCTGTGATGAGCAGTTTGTCTGGGCATTATCTCCAGGTATATTCATCTGTAAGGGGCAGCAGTATGTCCAGATATATTTATCTGTGAGGGGCAGTTTGTCTGTGCATTTTCTCAAGGTATATTCAGATGTGAGGGACAGTTTGTCTGTGCATAATCCCCCGGTATATTCATCTCTGACAGGCATATTTTCTGCAGTTTGTCTATGCATTATCTCCACATATATTCATCCACGAGGGGCTATTTGTTTTTGCGTTCTCTCAAGATACAAAAATCTGCTAGAGGCAGTTTGTTTGTGCAATATCTCTGGGTATTTTCATCCACGAGGAGCAGTTTGTCCGTGCATTATTTCCATTTCCACATAATCTTGACTATTATTGCTTGCTACCAAACTTGGATTATCCTATCAAAGATCCAATGAATTATTAAACCAATGAATTAGCATACATTGTCAAGTCAACATCAATCTATTGACTGCTAGTATATGTATAAGTTTTCTTGCATGATTATTCAGGTGAGGAGATCAAACATCCTGTGGGGAACTTTGTAATGTCACATGAAGACGACTACAAAATTGCTTATGTTCATTTGGTATGTATAAGTTAATAGATTCTTTTGTCCAGACAGTAACTCATTTGCCACAATTATATCTATCTATGTTCAGTAGAGGTTGAGGTCGATGTTAAAGTTTTTGGACTTTATTCTGTCAAAAACTTATGCACTCCACCACCTACCTCCTTTTCTACACCCCTGCCTCCCCCTCCCCCCCCCCTCCCCCCGCGATATATTCTGGAAGCTCGCATTACCGAGAGTTAATTATTTAACTCTTTATATACTCTTACCTGTTGGCCTCGATCTTGATTTCTTGTTTGATTATTGGAGTGTTCTGATCATATTCTCTCAGACAGGTCAGAAAATGTTCTAATCCTATGAGCCGCACTGAATAATACACTCTGCATGCAGACAACCAGTTTGTGTATTGCATTTGCATTGCTGAGATTATCAATGTGAGAATCTCTTCTCTCTCAGATATCTGCATGAATCCTTCCTGGACCCACAAAACTTTAAAACCTGATGATTGTGTCTGCTCAGATGTGACCCAATTCTTACAATGTCTCTTCATCGGATTTTGATGCAATGGTTCATAAGGCTGCAGAGTGTACTGTTTGGAAGAGTGTCCCAGATATACTCAATCATATACATGTAGGGTGGCCCAATAAGAATATCTCAGTCAAGTTCCTAGATTTCTTCTGTACAAATATATTTGTGTCGAAAATCTTATAATTTCAATATACCATAGTATGCTACTACTACAGAATCATAGCAACTTGTATCAAAAATTGATTACACTAAAAAGAAGCTTCAGCTCACCATTTCTTTAACACTAAATGGTTTTTGTTTGTTTTTTTTGCTACCTGACAAACTATTGTTGGTCTAGACATGTACTGTAAATAGTAATTTCAGGCCGGAATAGCTCCTAAAACCAAAACTAGGAGAGCAGTCCAGTGTTTTTGTTATTGAGCTCCTTTATTGACAAGGCCTGTTAATGGTCACATAGTACATGTATGTTTATTCAACTCTTTTGTATTGATATTACAGGCTGAGGGACACACCTTCGTATTTCCAGAAATTGTAGACTCCAAGTCAGGATATGAACGAAAGATGAGTGACTTTAAAAAATTACAGGAAGCTGAGGATGCTGAGAAAATGAAACACTGGGACAAATTAAGTATTCCTCCTTGGTTTAGGTAATATCATGCTGAATCGGATTACAGCATGGGACAAAAATGGAAATTGTGTGAAATGTAGTAGGAAATTGAGGATTGCTGACCCTGGGTCTCGGCACCATAATTGGAACAGTACTTCTCGTGACTTGCAAGATCTGTTATCCAAAGATGGATTGGCTCACATATTGGGTGTGATAATTGTGCAAAGGAGTATCAACAACAAACAGCTCTACTGTCTTGGAATGACAATCACATGAAATGGAGAGTTTGCTTTTCCGACAGATTTGTTTTGATTATTAAATCCATGAAATAACCTATTTAGAAGTGTTTCTCTGTGTATGTTTAGATGTATTGTGCAGCAAATCCTGGGAATATGAACCAAGCATGGGACTCGGCGAAAGTGTCAGTTTGGAGAGTATGTCGGTTCTCTCGGGTTTTGCATTGGTAGTGGGAAGCAAAATGCGCCAAATGGTTTTGACAGGGTTTTTTCCTGGGGTCGGTATTCCCAAATTTCACTGTGAAACAAGATCTGTAAAAACTGGCATGTTAATAAACCAGCAAATTTTTAAATGCCAACAATTCGCATGTTACCTGCCAGGCTTAGATCTAGGGTCCCACAGCGTCCTTAAAAAGGACACTGGCATGAAATCAAATGACTGATTTTTGCATAAAATCAAATGATTTTATTTCAGAATACATACTTGAAACAGCCAGAAAGTGAAGTGAAATGTGAACTGACAGTAAGTGTTGCAAGAATACACCAAAAAAATCCCAATGGACAAATTTTTCATCATATGTATGGCAAATTATGGACTTTCTGACTTCTTGCAAGACATCTTGGTAATTGCATTTTTTCAAATACGGGCAGTGTTATTTCAAATAAGGACTCCGGTTAAAATATCTGGATCTAACCCTGCCTGCATAACAGTTTGATAATCATGTTTTCGGATAAATGGCAGACATGTAATCTCATGTCTTGGCCAGGTAGGCGCATACAAATGCAGTGAAATGGAGTCGACCATGCTGTATAATTTGGTGCATCACAAATATGATAAGATTATTCCTATGAAGTAGGCTACCATCTACAAATTGACCGGTAGTCAGTGAGTCCATCCGAGACCTTTCGTCCGCAAAATAAGAAGAACCGTTGACATTAGTATCTAGATTTTTTGCATGAAGGCGCATTAGGGGACTGTTACCAGCAAGTTCTGAGCTGACCTACTTTTGATGAAAATTTCTGGTGATTTTTGATGAAAATCACTGGTGATTCTGACTTGAGATGCCCATCATAATATAGGCAGGATTTTCAAGAGTTCAGTGCGCATCGGAGTCCTAATGCCTACCCTACTTCGTAGGTCCTGTGACATTAGTCACAATGCCATGTTTCAGTTTCTGTTGCTATTAGTCAAACCTGATTGAGAATTGAGATTTGTGGAACTTTTTATGTATTCAATAATAATATTTGGCATGATTGGTTTAACTGACAGAAGTTTCAGTAATAATGAGCTAAAAGCATAGTTACTAACAACAAGAAAATTGGCAGTTAGATGTGAGAAATGATGATCATGATGTATTACGGTACTTCAGAAGATATTTTTAGTCAAGTAAAAGAAGTCCTGTATTTTAGGTTATTTGAGAGAAATCGGTTTGTTGTATAAATTTTAATGTATGTAAATGTTTTTGGTGTGTTTTGTTGATTTACTTCTGGATTTGCTGGGTTATCAACTTGTTTTTGTTGGAGTAGTACTTAGAATTAATTCTGTTTGCTATACAGCTGAAATATTGCTGAACGCGATGTTAAATCTTAATTCTCTCTCTCTCGATCATGATGCATTGGACCATACTGATAGTGGTTAAATTCTGAACGATAAATCATTACGATAATCCCTCTAATAATTCAATCACAGGAAGTGAAGTTTCTCACCTTGAAATATGGTGTGATTTATTAGAACAGAAAGTTAACAAAATGGTTCAAAATCATGCATACGGTAATTCCCCTAATAATTCAATCACAGATAGTTCACTTTTCAACTCTGTTATTCAAACACAGAGAAAAAGTAACATTCCCATTCTTCATTCAAATTGAAGAAAAGTCATACAATGACAAAATGTGACACTTTGTAACTGATGCCATGGAGAACATTGCCAGATTTATCATTATGCCATTTTTGCTGCACTTCCTGTGATTGAATTATTAGGGGAATTACCGTAATCCATTATTTCTCCACTATTTTAATGATTTTATAGGATGGTAAAGGGGGTGCTAGGTACGGCGTATAGCGTTGGACATACCGGTTCTCGTCAGATCACCAAAGTTAAGCAACGTTAAGCTCAGTCAATACTTGGATGGGTGACTGGGTGCTGTACTGGCTGGGCTGATTGGTGTCCAGGGTAATAGAAACTGTGAGCACTCTCGTGTTCTGGCACATGTAGGCACCTTCGTGATAGGACTGAAACAAGGTTTAAATCCTACTACTCACTCGCTCCCTGAAAGCATGTTGAAGCTGGTCTTGTAGTTACAGCAACTAAAGAGAACTGTCATATAGAGTTAAAATGGAAAGAATATTCAGCCATGATTTCTAAAAAAAAAAAAAAAAAAAATTTGGCAAGGGCACTGAATACCAATGGCAGCGTCAGAATATATCAGACAGTGATAGGAGCATGCCTTTTGCCAGCTAGTAGGCATTGTTTGAAAATTCTTACCCCATGATCATTATATCAGCGTAGTTCATCCCTCTGTAGAGTTCCTGAGGGATCATAACCGGGTTAACTGAATTTACACTATATCTGGTCGGTCATGAATTGGGACTGCAATAAATCTGTTGTATATGCCCGTCATTAGACAAGGTCATATAATATAATAGCGAGTGCTGTCTGCCCGTCTGATATTTGTGGCGACACACTCCCAGGGGGGTGAATAGGTTAAATAATTTTAGCTTGACGCAAGCTTCTGCATTATATGTAGATGGGGTGAGGCTTTGATCAGGATGATTGGGCTGAGTGAATTTAGAGCACTACAATGTGAACAAGATTTCGGTTCAATCCCCAATAATTGTAGCTAATGTACGCTCCCAAAATACAGGGGTTGTGGGATGGGATGAGGCTTAGTCTAGGAGATAGAGGATACACCAAACTGATGGCATTAGAGAGAAAACTATTGATTTTGATGGTGGGTCTCCACCTGTCTGGCTTTCAACTTCAATTCTCCAGGAAATATCTCTTGGAGGATACAAAATATAAATTGATGCCAAATGGGACAATTTCTGTGTTGCCCACAAAATTGATGTGAACACCAGTAGATCGGCACCAAAATTTACTTCAGGTCTGCCATGTGGGATCACAAATATTAAATCTGGTGAAATATGCCGGCATATCTTGACATCTTATGGAATCGTGCTTCAAGGACAAATTAGGCTGAAATTGATCAGTGACCATAAACATGAAATCTTTTGATAGACAGTCCAAAAGTATGGTTCAAGTTTGAAATTTTCTCTCTAAAAGCATGTTCAGAAATCAATGTTTCAGGTGAACTTGTACAGTTTTTGTATTTATAGGTAACATCATAAATATTATTGTAACATTTAAATTTCACTGTTTGTGGCTCAAATCTATACCTGCTATCTCTGATGCCATATTTCTCCTTTGGAGATCCCATAGATAAAAGTTACTTCCCCTTGATCCCCCAGGTGGCGCTGTCCACGCATGCGTACTCGAGCTCATTTTTTTTTCCTCTGCACGTCGGACGAGTCTGACATGTTTCTAAGAGTTCCCTTATAGTTGTAGTTGAGACGTAACGTTATTTTTTTATCTATAACTAAATTGTAGATATGTCAGATATTGTCACCCCTTCAGTACAAAAGCGGTGTGAATCTTGTCGGCACTTTTGGCCACCTGAAGACAAACTTTCCGGTTGTTTTTCTTGCAGAGCACAAGTTTGTTACAGACAAATTACTTGCGCCGAGTGCGAGATTTGGGACGATTTCATTTGGCGACATAACGCCCACGCCATATGTAGAGTAATTCTGAAAGCAGCCAGGAATTGGAAGAAGTCTGTTCCCGATCGGAAGATGGCTGGGACAGCCCTTATTCAAGGCACCTCCTTGAATGAAGATATGGAAGATGGGAATTCATCGGCCCTGATTCCCCCCAGCGGCAAAGTCAAAAGACCATCAGCGAACCGGGAATACAGTCAAGCTACACCTCCCTGAGCATACCGACCAAGTATGGACACAGACAGTTCAGCCATCTCCCGTGAAGAAGTTTCCGGGAGATGGGAGAAAGTGTATACGTCATCTAGCCAGAGCGACGCATCACCAGTCAACTCAGCTGTGACAGACAAGCCAGGCCCGGCAGACAGGCAAGTATTCAGTCCACCAAAACTGGAAGTATGGTCGCTCAGATGGAGCCGAAACTAGATCAACTTACACAGAGAAAGATTTCCAAGGGTCAGCATTCCTGTTCTCCACGACGCCAGTTGCGGACCCCACGTCGTCGTCCACTTTCTCCACGATGCCAATCCAGATCATGTCATCGTTCCCTTTCCCATTGTCGGCGATCTTGTTCACCTAGACGTCACTCACGTTCACCATGTCGTCGGTCCCGCACTCCACTACCAGGGTTCCCCTATCTTCGACCGGGGTCCTGCTCTCCACGATCGGGCTCTCGCTATCATCGACCAGGTTCCCGCTCACCACGCCCAGGTTCCTGTTCTCCACGACCAAGGTCTCATTATCCTCAACCAGGTTCCTGCTCACCATGCCCGGGTTCCCATTCTCCACGACCAGGGTCGTTTATCCTCGACCAGGTTCCCTCTCTCTATGCCCTCCGTCCACTACTGCGAGGATAACATTATCCTCGTAGAAGGTCAAGATCTCCACGGCATCGTGGTTGATCTTCACAATATGGCATGGATGCTCGTTCTTTATGCTGTCGACACCATTCTCCATGCCATTTAGCATCTCCACGGACATCCTACCATAAAGAGCCAGTCAAGTCATCCGAACCCCCCAAGCCAGAGGTCCGGTTTGTAATTCCAAAGTTTTCAGTCACCAGAACGGAGGAAGAGCGATCCAGCTTGGAGAGTGGATCACAGTCTGACAGGGACCCATCACCGAATCATCGTAGTGTTCGTTCCTCATCCCCAATTATCATTCATTCTCATTGAAGGTCATCTCCGGAAGAATATTCAGAAGAAGGTGGGAAGTTTCCCTTTGCACTCACAGCCTTGGTTCCTTACATGCCAAAACCCGGCTCTGAACTGCCATCTACATCTTCTAGGAGAAGATGGATGACTGCGGTCTGTACCTTTATTCCATCAAAGCGTACTGCCAGCACATCTTATACATCTTGTGCCGAATCGCCGGAATGGGCCTGTGTATTCAACATTTACGTTCCTGCAGAACAATACTTCATTGAAGAAACCAAGTTTCAACTTTTACGAGCCCCATAGTGCAACCTTACCAGAGAAGCCACCGGTTCCCGAACGGTATCTGGACAAGGTTCTAAAGTTGGCTAAACCACCATCTCTGGTATTACCTTCCAAACAAGTTGAACAGTTTCAAGCCATGCTGCTTGCCATATACCGTATTACCTCATATACGGACTGGTTTCTTACGACGGAAGAGAACATTCAGAAAGATGGGTCCATCCTTTTACCAGCAGCCTAGAGGAGTCTGTTTGAGGGTTTCATGGACACACTGAACAAGGCCAATGCTGACGTCATCGAGGCTGAAGCCTTTTCTTACGCTTCACTTCTACGGTCCCAGCGTTCGAAGTTTTTGAAGAAACCTAAGGTGGAAGTTCCACAGTCCGCTAAGACAGAAATACTCCTTCAGCCTTGTCATGTGGCTCTGTCAGTATGTCGGCACCTTCCCACTTCCCTTATATGTGTGTAATTTTTACCTGTGTATGGCGAGATTCTGCTGGTGGACATTTCGTCCCCGAGGCCCGCCCCCTGTACAGACCTTTTGGTCTTTGATATATGTTGGCATTTGTGGGAAGTTGATGCTGGGTCGACATCGGGCCTTACAGACTTTTGTGTTAAATGTCGTCATTTTCATCTGACGATGGTACAGCTCACCAATCCCCAGTGTACGAGTTGTCACAGCGAAACAGCTCACCAATTACCAATATACGAGTTGTCAGAGCATTTCCATTATAGCTCTCTAGATTTGTATCTAATACCGCTTGTGACGGTGCTAGGGGCCTTGTGGTCATATCATCCAAGTTGCCACATGAACAAGTACAATAAAAGCATACCTGCGATACAACACCTATCACGAATCGTTAGATTCTTGGTATGTGCTTTCGAATAGGTTAACCGGAAGACTAGACTGTAAAGTCATGTGGCTCTGTCAGTATGTCGGCCCCTCTTCCCACTTCCCTTATATGTGTTGTAATTTAGTGTCCGAAGCACTCTTCAACAATGCCATCGAAAAAGTAATGCCGGGAATTTGAGAAGAGAGGACTTCATGCATGTTGAATGTGGCAGCACAATGGAACAAACCAGCTCTGAAGTCGAAGGCGCGTGGAAGGCAGGATCAAATCAAGCCTAAACCACCACCGAAGGACCAGTCCCGGGGTGACCCGCCATCTATTTTTCATCCACAAGGCAAGTCTACTCATTTCAGAGGCCGGGGAGGGAAGTGTGGCAGATCTTCCTTCTCCCGCAGCAGAGCCTCGGAGCGGCGCATTTGATTACATTCACCTCTCCATCAATCATCATCATATCACTTACAGACTTCCAGCAGTTCCATCATCCGAGCATCGGGGGGGTCAGTTACACAAGTTTTGGACGAAATGGCATCACTTGAGACTCATGGGTCTTCGACACCATCAAGATGGGATAAAAGTTCACATTCCAGGAATTACCATTTGTGACATCCAGTCCCAGACCATCACGTCTCCCAGTCAAGCCGGACCACGTCCAGACCCTCTTGTCATCGGTAACTACTTTCATCACCAAAGTAGCCATGAAAGAATTACCTCAGACCGAGAGGTCTGCAGGTTTTTAAAGCCCCGTATTCCTGGTACCAAAGAAAGGAACAGACCAGTTGTGGGTGATTATCGATCTGAGAAGATTCAACAAACACTTCCTTGCACCTCCCCCACGCTTCAAGATAACGTCGGTACCATCTATCCGAGCCCATATAAATCACAGGGATTGGTTGGCTTCGATAAATCTACAGGACGTGAATCTTCATATACCCATCCTTTCAAGACATCGGCGTTTCCTACGCTTCATCATAGCCGGGAGATGGTTCGAGTGGCAGGTTCTCCTGTTCGGCATCTCAACCGCCCTCTGGTGTTTCACCAGGATCACTTGACCAGTCATCTCATTTCTTCACCTTCACGGGGGATTCATAGAGAAGTCTACCTAGACGATATCCTCATCTGGGCACCAGAGAGATCACTTCTCAGTGTTCAGGTTACCTTCACATTTCAAGTACTACAACTTCTGGGCCTCATACCCCACCCAGAGAAGTCGGAGCTGGAGCCATCTCAGCGGCGCCAATACCCCCAGAGGACCGCTGGACCAAGATCCAGAGCCTGGTACAAAGATTTTTATCCTGCCCATCCCAGTCATTACACCATTGGCAAGTACTGCTGGGACTGTTGTCGTCGACACAGGACATCACACAGCTCGGCCGCTTACAGTTTCATCTGTTCCTCCGGAGCAAGGTCATCAAGCCAGTTGTACTGGTACCTGTTCGACTACACCCGTATCTGGGATGGTGGCAATCACGACACAACGGCATGACTGGAGTGCCGCTACACTCACCACATCCGGATCATGACCTCTTCACCGACGCGTCGCAGACAGGTCGGGGAGCACACTTGGGGAATCTCCAGGTCGCCGGCAGATGGTCACCAGAGGAAGTCAGACTTCATGTCTACGTCCTCGAATTGAGAGCGGTAGTGTTAGCAGTCCAACACTGGAACACTCGACACCAGGGATCGTCTCTCCTCACGGCCGCGGACAACACAACAGTCATCTTTTACATAAACAAGATGGGAGGGACCAAATCGTGGCTAGCATTCCAGGAGACCTGTTCCAGTTGACACAGAACCTGCGCTGCAGAATACCAGCTCGCCACATACCGGGATGACTCAACGTCATTGTCGACAATTCTCGCCCAGACGAGATCATCCAGACAGAGTGGCACCTCCACAGGGAGGCATTTCAGTGGATTGCCAGTATCTGGGAGCCTCTAATAGACTTGTTTGCCACAAGAGCCAACACACAGCTACGACTCATTGTCAGTCCCATCATGGATCCATAAGCCTTGGCCATAGATGCCTTATCAATCAAGTGGGACAACTTTCTGGCTTATGCCTTCCCGCCGATCGCCCTGATACAGGAAGTTCTATTAAAGATCTCACAGCACGACTGCATCATAATCCTTATTGTACCTTGGTGGCCACATTGCCCTTGGTTCCCGTCTCTGATGAGACTGTTGACCGACCCTCCACGTCGTCTACCAGCATGGACCAACCTGCTAGACCAGCCTCACGGCGTAGTACACCACAATCCACAGTGGCTGCAGCGTCACACCTGCAGATTATCGAGAATGCCCTTGCAGACAAAGGGTTTTCAAGAACAGCTGCAGAGAGTATGGTATCAGCAAACAGATTTTCCGCTTCTCATCTATACCAATCAAAGTGGGCTTACTTCATCGTCTGATGCCGGTCTGTTCCAGTGGTAGCAGACTTCCTTCTCCATTTACATCAGGAGAAGAATTTCCAGATCAGTACCATCGAGGGGTACAGATGGCCCTAGCAAGAGTACTATGCTTATCTACTGGTGTGAACATCAGTCAAGACTATGACATTTCTTCACTACTCCGAGCGTTTGCATTACAGTCTCGACGAATTCGAAGTGGGAACTCCCAAAGTGGGATCTGAGGGTTGTTCTGAGTGCTTTATTACGACCTCTATTCGAACCGTTGCAGTCAAGTTCTCTGATGGCACTATCTTACAAGACAGTATTCCTGGCAGCTTTCGCTTTAGCTACTAGGAAATAAGAATTGCACGCCCTAGAGAGGAAGTCTCTCACCTGGACAGACAATTAGTCCAAAATGTCGTTCCACCCAATTCCGGAATTCATAGCAAAGAATGAATCTACCCGTTTGGGCCCTTGTGGACAACTATTATACTCGATTCTAGCGCTCGCAGATTTCGCCAGCGGGTTGAAAGACGATCTCTTCTTCTGCCCTGTAAGAGCTATTCACCACTATCTTCATAGCACAGACTCTTCTAGAGAATCAAGACATCTGTTATTCTTATCATTACATCGGATATCATCGAGAATACGTTGCTTCATGGTTGAAAAAGATGATACACTGGGCATATCAACTTGCTATAGATGCTTCTCCTCTACTAGCTTCAGCATCTTAACACGAGGTTCGAGCCATCGCCACGTCCTGGCCCCTGTGGAGAAACTGTCGCTAGATGATATAGTCCAATCCTGCGCATGGACGGCTAACTCGACGTTCACCAGTTTCTATTTATGAGACATGTCTGTTCAGACTGACAGGGTGACAACGCTGGGACCGATAGGTGCGGCCCAGCGTGTAGTCCATTAGTCCCCTCGAAAAAAATGTGTGGGGAGGGGGGGGGGAACATCACCACAGCCAAAACCAGCAAGCAAGTCCCAAGCCTGGGTTGAGTATCACTAACAGCCATGCCAGAGGCGAAGGAATTTCACAGAACGGTCAAGAAGGCTACAACAACATGATCTACTGGTTCCCCAGTAGTCGGTCTGGGTTCGGTATTTACATACCCCCTTCTTCGCCGTCTTATTGGTTGCTCTTTGACATCCCTACGATTCTCTCACGACATGGGAAATCTCTAAAGAGTATTTTCAGGTTACCAGAGCTGGATCATCACAGGTGGCTTACGCTGCATCTCGAGCTGCAAGTTCGGCGTCCCAACCACCACTGTTGGGAGTCTGGCATCAGTGAAAGCAGGTGTAGATGTGGGCCACAAATATAAGACATTTATAAACAAGGTTCAATATTTGTTATCAAATCAAATCTGCTATCACATAAATGTGCCGACCTCTCCTCACGCTGCGACCTTGCCACAACACGTCTTGTGTTTCAGAGTTAAAAAGGGAATGAGCTCGAGTACGCATGCTCGGACAGCGCCACCTGCTGGATAAAGGGGAAGTAACTTATCTCCAAAGGAGGAATATGGCATCAGTGATAGCAGGTTTGATTTGATAACAAATATTGAGCATTGTTTATAAATGTCTTATTTTTCTTATATTCAAACTGTTTGAAGATAATCACAGTTTCTATCAAATTGGATGGATGTTGCTGCGCAAAAATTCTTGGCTAGAAGGCTTTTAAAGGAAATACCCATCTCTTAACCTAGGAAATGGAGATAACCTACTGGGAAAAGCAAGCAAAAACATGGAAAATGGCCGCCACCGCCTAAAACCACTAGCGGATTACCTTAAGACCTGGAGACATTGATGTTAGATCATATGTACTTTAAGTGAGTGACTGAGTAGGATTTAACGTCATTTTTAACAATTCTTCAGTCATATAGTGATGGTGCCTGCATGTGATAGGACGTATGAATGTCCGCTGTTCCTATCATCCTGGACACTGATCAGCCCAGCCAGTATAGCACCCGATCACCTGTACTTTCAATTCCTCAACATGTCGGTTTTTTTGTCGCTTTTGTATACCGCACCACATTCAACTGGCTGAGCTGTGTTTTATCAGGATCGTCAACTAGTTTTCCGATCACTTTGTTCCTTGGTCAGCTCCAATATGGCATCAGCCAAGGTACAATACTCGGCCATCTCATTGTAGATATGTGCAGAAATTCTCACATAGAGCTGATCCTGCACACACTTTACTGGTACCTGCAAATATAAAATATGTACAGATATCTTAGTGGCCTAAATATAATGAGGGTTGTCACTGCCAAGTGGTGATCGAGCTCGTTACCTTGCTACAATGTCCTGATATGGCGTCGTCACAACCTAACTTCGAACCTGATGGATTGATTCTTCCTGTGCCAGTGCACCTGCAGCTGTGTGAGAATCCCCACTGACAATGTGGTGTGCACCTACACCTGTGCCAGAAGTCCCATCGACAATGTAAGGCCAGAATCACCACCTTCCCCTGCATCTGTGCCAGAATCACCACCGTCCCCTGCAGCTGTGCCAGAATCACCATCGACCCCTGTACATTGCGCTGATGGACAGCTTGTATCACTGACGTCCCTACTCCTTGGGGTCTAGTTGTGCAAGATAACTTTTCTGGTCCGATTCGAAAATCCAATATGGCCACCAGGCAGCCATCTTGGATTTCCCCATTAAACCTTGTTATCGCCATTTTTCAGGAACTACTGCATGGATCTTTCTCAAATTTGGTACACAGGTTCCCCTTGGGGTCTAGTTGTGCAAGATACCTTTTCTGGTCCGATTCGAAAATCCAATATGGCCACCAGGCAGCCATCTTGGATTTCCCCATTAAACCTTGTTATCGCCATTTTTCAGGAACTACTGCATGGATTTTCTCAAATTTGGTACACAGG
Organism: Hanleya hanleyi; assembly: GCA_036873755.1. NCBI lineage: Eukaryota > Metazoa > Mollusca > Polyplacophora > Lepidopleurida > Hanleyidae > Hanleya > Hanleya hanleyi. The sequence goes on from JAVTVY010025325.1 coordinate 72,081, forward strand.
TTCCCCTTGGGGTCTAGTTGTGCAAGATACCTTCTCTGGTCCGATTCGAAAATCCAATATGGCCACCAGGCAGCCATCTTGGATTTCCCCATTAAACCTTGTTATCGCCATTTTCAGGAACTACTGCATGGATCTTTCTCAAATTTGGTACACAGGTTCCCCTTGGGGTCTAGTTGTGCAAGATACCTTTTTGGTCCGATTCGAAAATCCAATATGGCCACCAGGCAGCCATCTTGGATTTCCCCATGAAATCTTGTTATCGCGATTTCTCAGGAACTACAGCATGGATCTTTCTCAAATTTGATACACAGGTTCCCCTTGTGGTCTAGTTGTGCAAGATAGCTTTTCTGGTCCGATTCGAAAATCCAATATGGCCACCAGGCAGCCATCTTGGATTCCACATGAAACCTTGTTATCGCGATTTCTCAGGAACTACTGCATGGATCTTTCTCAAATTTGGTACACAGGTTCCCCTTGGGGTCTAGTTGTGCAAGATACCTTTTCTGATCCGATTCGAAAATCCAATATGGTCACCAGGCAGCCATCTTGGATTTCCCCATGTAACTTTGTTATCGTCATTTCTCAGGAAGTACTGCATGGATCTTTCTCAAATTTGGTACACAGGTTTCCCTTAGGGTCTAGTTGTGCAAGATACCTTTTTCGGTCCGAATCGAAAATCCAATATGGCCACAAGGCAGCCATTTTGGATTTCCCCATGAAACCTTGTTATCGCGATTTCTCAGGAACTGCTGCATGGATCTTTCTCAAATTTGGTACACAGGTTCCCCTTAGGGTCTCGATATGCAAGGTGCCTTTTTCGGTCCGATTTGAAAATCCAGTATGCCCCCAGGCAGCCATCTTGGATTCCCCATGAAACTTCGTCATTTCTCAGGAACTACTACATGGATCTTTCTCAAATTTGGTACACAGGTTCCCCTTAGGGTCTCGATATGCAAGGTGCCTTTTTCGGTCCGAATCGAAAATTCAATATGGTCACCAGGCGGCCATCTTAGACTTCCCCATGAAATTTTGTTATCATGATTTCTCAGGAAGTACTGCCTGGATCTTTCTCAAATTTGATACACAGGTTCCCCTTGTGGTCCAGTTGTGCAAGATACCTTTTCTGGTCCGATTCCAAAATCCAACATGTCCATCAGGAGGCCATCTTGGATTACCCCATGAAACATTGTTATTGCGAATTCTCAGGAACTACTGCATGGATCTTTGTTAAATTTGGTACACAGGTTCTTACGGTGGCTTGTTAGGGCCATGCATTAATCTTTCGAATTTTCTGCCTTTCTCTAATTTTCAAGATTTCACTTTCGCATTTTCTCTCTTTTCTTGTCATCCTGTTAGATTCATTTTCGATTTTTCAAAATTTATCCCTGATTTTTTTATTCATTCTCAAGAAACTGCAACCATTTTCATACGAAAACGCTGGAAATTCATTTTCAAGACACAAGAACAATTCAAACCACCACATGAAAACACTGGAAATTAGCGAAAACCTCGAAAATTGCGTGAAACATCAGAAATAGCACCAAAAAAAACAGAAAATGCCGTGTAATTTCCACCGCGGTTGAAATACTTTTCACCGCGGTTGAAATAGTTTCCACCGCGATTGAAATAGTTTCCACCGCGGTTGAAATACTTTTCACCGCGGTTGAAATAGTTTCCACCGCGGTTGAGATACTTTTCACCGCGGTTGAAATACTTTCCACCGCGGTTGAAATATTTTCAACCGCGGTTGAAATAGTTTCCACCGCGGTTGAAATACTTTCCACCGCGGTTGAAATACTTTCCACCGCGGTTGAAATACTTTCCACCGCGGTTGAAATACTTTCCACCGCGGTTGAAATAGTTTTCACCGCGGTTGAAATACTTTTCACCGCGGCTGAAATACTTTCCACCGCGGTTGAAATAGTTTCAACCACGGTTGAAATACTTTCCACCGCGGTTGAAATACTTTTTCGATGTTTTTGCTAATTTTTAGTGTTTTCACATGGTTGTTCGATTTTTGCAGTGGCTTGAAAATGGATAGAAGAAATTGTTAAAACCAGAAAACAACTTTATATCTCGGAAATGAATCGATGTCAATGGCAAGAAATTACAGAAAACGCGAAAGTGAAATCTTGAAAACTAGTAAAAGGCAGAAAATTGCAAAAATCAATGCATGGCCCTAACAAGCCACCGTAGGTTCTCCTTGTCGTCTAGTTGTGCAAGATACCTTTTTCGGTCCAAATCGAAAATCCAATATGGCCACAAGGCGGCCATCTTGAATTTCCCTTGAAACATTGTTATCGTGAATTCTCAGGAAACATTTCATGGATCTTTCTGAAATTTGGTACACAGGTCCCACATGGAGTCTAGTAATGCAAGATACATGTACCTTTTTTGGTCCGATTTGAAAATCCAAGTTACGCTTCAAATTAATACGGTATTCTCGAGTTGTGACGTTGCATCACAAGAGTCGGCGGATCAAACGGTGGGACATATTCTATATATTGACTATAGAGAATATCCATACATTCACCTTGCATTTCAAGGAGTTCAGATAATCGGAATTAAAATGTATTTCTTCAAATTTTAAATCAGTTTTCTTTAGTGCATGCAGTAGCAAGTGAACTGCTCTACCCTTTCGTCTGCCGGCGGATCGGCTACATGAAGGGACGTCACAACTCAACAACTGTAGACACGGCATGTTTCGATCCAAGGGAGATAATCAGGATTCAGGCACTTTCGAAGTTTCAACATTACTGCGCGGACCGGATCCCTTCAGTATTAAGTATTGTACCATCTTACTAGTTTCGAGCATGGTATCTTAAAAGAGATATCTCAAACTAGCCCAGTAAACAGAACAGAATTAGCATTCGTTCCTAATTATAAAATCTTAAGTATGTTTCATAGCTCATGCCAAAGTGTCAACGAGATTGTTCCTCACTTCCAGTACCCAATGATGACACGTGCAAAAAATAAATAAAACAAAATACTACAAAACAAAGGCGAAAGATCCTCCGTACATGTACATTCACTTTCAGACTAACTTTGCTCATTTCTCTTGTATTATAACAACCGACATAAGTACAGTTTCTAGAAATCTTGAAACTCCTGAAACTTAGATTATATCTTGGTGTTTTTCAGTGTCCCTTTTCCGGTCTTTTTCGCTGAGATTCAAAATTCTGTAAACAAAATTACAAATCAATCGTTCTTAGTTACAATGGACAAAAAGATCCTCTAGTCATTAGCTTACAATTATCGGACAATGGTGGGCGCCAAGATCCTTCAGGATCTCTCGTTTTTTCTGTTTTTTTTTCTCATATTACACAATTATGAATGCAATAACACACATTATTCAAAAAGTTAATTATTTTGATTTATCACCAGCGGATATCCTTAATAGCATTTTAGGGTGAAAGTAAATTTCACCATATTGTCTCAGTGTGCCCCGGCAAAAGTGTTCCAGTCAACCCCGGAGGCATGATATTTTCGTTTTATGAAAAAAACTAATATATACATCTGAGATAATAAATCCATATAATTAATTTGTACTCTTGTCCATCCTCTCTCATGAGTAACAAAACAGCAATGGAGTAGGCCTACCGCTGACAATTTTGTATAACAAAATATCATCCTCAGTCAAAAAAAATAAATACTTGGACTGTTCAGAAACAGTTTTTTAGCCCACCATCACCAGATGGTGGGCTGTTCAAATCACTTTTCGTCCGTGGTCCGTCGTCCGTCCGTCAGTCCGGTAGCGTCCGTCAGTCCGTCGTCCGTCCGTAAACAATTCTTGTTATCGCGGTTTCTCAGGAACTACTGCATAGATCTTTCTCAAATTTGGTACACAGGTTTCCCTTGGGGTCTAGTTGTGCAAGATACCTTTTTCGGTCCGATTCGAAAATCCAATATGGCCACCAGGCAGCCATCATGGATCTCCCCATGAAACCTTGTTATCGCGATTTCTCAGGAACTACTGCATGGATCTTTCTCAAATTTGGTACACAGGTTCCCCTTGGGGTCTAGTTGTGCAAGATACCTTTTCTGGTCCGATTCGAAAATCCAATATGGGCACCAGGCAGCCATCTTGGATTTCCCCATGAAACTTTATCGTCATTTCTCAGGAAGTACAGCATGGATCTTTCTCAAATTTGGTACACAGGTTCACCTTAGGGTCTAGTTGTGCAAGATACCTTTTTCGGTCCGAATCGAAAATCCAATATGGCCACCAGGCGGCCATCTTAGATTTCCCCATTAAACTTTGTTATCGTGATTTCTCAGGAAGTACTGCCTGGATCTTTGTCAAATTTGGTACACAGGTTCCCCTTGTGGTCCAGTTGTGCAAGATACCTTTTCTGATCCGATTCCAAAATGTCCATCAGGCGGCCATCTTGGTTTTTTCCCATGAAACTGTTAATTGCGATTTCTCAGGAACTACTGCATGGATCTTTCTCAAATTTGGTACACAGGTTCCCTTGTCGCCTAGTTGTGCAAGATACCTTTTCTGGTCCGATTCGAAAATCCAGTATGGCCATCAGCCGGCCATATTGGATTTTTCCATGCAACTTTGTTATCGTGATTTCTCAGGAAGTACTGCAGGGATCTCAAATTCGGTACATAGGTTCCCCTTGGGGTCTAGTTGTGCATTGTGCAAGATACCTTTTCTGGTCCGACTAGAAAATCTAATATGGCCACCAGGCAGCCATCTTGGATTTACCCATGAAACTTTATCGTCATTTCTCAGTAAGTACTGCATGGATCTTTCTCAAATTTGGTACACAGGTTCTCCTTCGGGTCTAGTTGTGCAAGATACCTTTTCTAGTCCGATTCGAAAATCCAATATGGCCACAAGGCAGCCATCTTGGATTTCCCCATGAAACCTTGTTATCGTCATTTCTCAGGAAGTACTGCATGGATCTTCCTCAAATTTGGTACACAGGTTCACCTTGTCTAGTTGTGCAAGATACCTTTTTCGGTCCGAATCGAAAATCCAATATGGCCACCAGGCAGCCATCTTAGATTTTCCCATTAAACTTTGTTATCGTGATTTCTCACGAAGTACTGCCTGGATCTTTCTCAAATTTGGAACACAGGTTCTCTTTATGGTCCAGTTGTGCAAGATACCTTTTCTGATCCGATTCCAAAATGTCCATCAGGCGACCATCTTGGTTTTTCCTCATGAAACTGTTAATTGCGATTTCTCAGGAACTACTGCATGGATCTTTCTCAAATTTGGTACACAGGTTCCCTTGTCGCCTAGTTGTGCAAGATACCTTTTCTGGTCCGATTCGAAAATCCAGTATGGCCACCAGGCGGCCATATTGGATTTTCCCATGCAACTTTGTTATCGTGATTTCTCGGGAAGTACTGCAGGGATCTTTCTCAAATTTGGTACATAGGTTCCCTTTGGGGTCTAGTTGTGCAAAATACCCTTTTCGGTCCGATTCGAAAGTCCAATATGGCCACCAGGCGTCCATCTTGGATTTCCCCTTGAAACATTGTTATCATGAATTCTCAGCAAATATTTCATGGATCTTTCTGAAATTTCATACACGGGTCCCACATGGGGCCTGGTTGTGCAAGATATCTTTTTTGGTCCGATTCGAAAATCCAAGTTACTCTTCAAATTAATACGGTATTCCCGAGTTGTGACATTGCATCACAAGAGTCGGCGGATCAAACGGTGGGGCATATTCTATATATTGACTATAGAGAATATCCATATCTTCACCTTCCATATCAAGGAGTTCAAATAATTTGGAATTAAAATGTATTTCTTCAAATTTTAAATCAGTTTTCTTTAGTCCATGCAGTTGCAAGTGAACTGCCCCACCCTTTCGTCTGCCGGCGGGTCAGCTGCATGAAGGGACGTCACTCTTGTGACACAATGTCACAACTCAACAACTGTAGCCTACTGCATGTTGCGATCCAAGGGAGATAATCAGGATTCAGACACTTTCGATGTTTCAACATTACTGCGCGGACCGGATCCCTTCAGTATTATTGTACCATCTTACTATTTTCGAGCATGGTATCTTAAAAGAGATATCTCAAACTAGCCCAGTAAACAGAACAGAATTAGCATTCGTTCTTAATTATAAAATCTTAAAGATGTAATCAGCCTTAAAATGGATGGATTTTGTAACCTCTGCCCTGTGCGGTTTTTCAGCAGGGAAGATTATCAAAGCATCATATGTATTATATTTGACGATAGTGGGATCATCATATACAACGAATGCAAGAATATCTTGTCAGAGAAATTTGTAACTCTGTCCGCTTCGACGGCTTTTCTGTCTCGCCATTGAGTGTGTTGTACGCGGAGAGGAAAATGACGTCACTGCATGACGTATTAGTGACGTAGCGACGCTCACGAATTTGAATGCTGCACAGCTGCAGCCATGGGATAACGTCATGGCTCGTGCCCACGGTTCGGTGATGTCGCATAGCGTACGTTGGTAGAATGCACCATACGTGTATTCGCTTGTTGACACGGCCGTGGAAAAATAAACGGCATGCCATGCTGTTTATTTTTACAGATCAACTCCTTCTATTTTCTCGTTAATGGTGGAAACAAGTTTGGTTTTTTGTGGTCAAATGTGTTTCATTTTGTACCTGTTGTAACATATGTCACTTTCGCCGAGTTTGAGAGACATCGATTTCAGCCCAGATTTGAGGCTGATTACATCTTTAAGTATGCCAAAGTGTCAAAGAGGTTTGTCTTCGCTTCCAGTACCCAATGATGACACGTGCAAACAAAACAAAAATAAAATAAAAATACTACAAAACGAAGACGAAGGATCCTCCGTACATGTACATTGACTTTCAGACTAACTTTGCTCATTTCTCTTGTACTATAACAACCGACATAAGTACAGTTTCTAGAAATCTTGAAACTTAGAAATATTATATCTTGGTGTTTTCCAGTGTCCCTTTTTCGATCTTGTTTGCGCAGATTCGAAATTCTGTAAACAAAGTTACAAATCAATCGTTTGTTCTAGTAACAATGGACAAAAAGATCCTCTTGTCATTAGCTTACAATTATCGGACAATGGTGGGCGCCAAGATCCTTCAGGATCTCTCGTTTGCGCCTAATTTTTCTCCACTGATAGTTTTTTGTAATCAATCAGGTGGTGCATGGGGATGGTAGCTTTCTGCTCATTAGCCTATATTGTAATGTGCTTCCTGTACTTAACAGAGGACCTACAGACGGCTTGTCCCACTGTACCCCATGTCCCCAATCTCCCCTACAGTCAAATAGACCAGTCTATGAACGTGAAGCCGCTTTTCCTAATCGGCATAGCAATCCTGTGAAATAACAAAAAGATATCAAGCTTTAACTTGCACATGCTATAAATCTAAATACTCTTACGGATATGCTGAGCTATGGGTTTTAGAGACCTTTGCCTTCGTCGGGTATGCTACTCTCAAACGTCTAACAATTTATCACTCCACGAACCTGTAGAGATCGTTTGAACTGGTAGAGATCTCTTTGGATAAAGACCGTGAGTGTTATAGAATTGTCAACAAACAATTGTGTTCTCTTTTAACTCAATTGACAAGAATCTTCCCCAAATTACTCCAATGTTGATAGTTTATAGTCTAAGTTGATATTGTACATTTGATGGTGTTTTCTCAGTGATAATACATGTCCGTGGTAGTACATGTATCTCCTGCAAACAGAAATTAGGACTTTTTTTTTTTTTTTTTTTTTTTTTTTTTTTTTTTTTTTTTTTTTTTTTTTGCAGTTAAGCCCTGGACAAACCACTGGGCATTTATTACCGGATGGTATAGCCACGGTTTTACAAACAACCCCTACAGTTCCACGTGGCCATGGAATATGGGGCGAAGATATTATAGTGTTGATACTGTAATAAAACACTGCATATGATATAGCCAGAACGTAATAATTTTACTAACAATCGTTCCGTACGTTATTCCAATACAAATTGCCAGGTTAAAGTTGCTGCATTCTGATTGATTTAAAAATAAATTTGTGACCGATTCTGACACGTTCCAGCAAGGACCAATATCAATATGAACAATGGGGCGTGGTTAAAAGAATGACATTTGTCAGTACATTCCTAATCAGTTTGAATAACTTGTACCAGATTAACATTCTGGCGTGAAAAATATAAAAGAACAATGTTACCATATTATGCTGATAAATTGACCCATCGAGCGCCGATTATTGACACGTGCCAACAATGAATATTAATATGGAATTTGAAGCGTGGCTAAGGCAGAAAGGCATTTGACAGTAGCCTCGGATACACAGATAATGCAGCAATATATCACATAAAAGATAATTCTCCAAGCCGTCCATGGCCGAGTGAAAACCCTATATACCATCTATATAAATTTAGTATATTTTTGACACGATTGACAAAGACATGACATGGACAGTAATCATTGTAATAAAAAGGGAAATGAGGATTAGATACTGCATGACAAGGACAGATAAGGAAAAATTATAAAAAACAAAATATACTAAGAAAGATGACCGTTAGACGTTAAAAAGAACATCTTTAGATATACATCTTTAAAATATCAGGGACAAATGTATCGGATGCATACCGACGTAATTTCACAAAAGCCGCGTCAGAACATTGCGTCTGGAGAAAGGTTACATTTGTACTCAATTGTATTAACAAAGTAACTAAGATGCACGGGGTGAACCACAAAAGGCTCCAAATATCCTAAACTGACATTGTTTAAAGCACCAATAGACACAGTTTACTCTGTTTAATGAATATTAATGAGACATATCGTAAACAGTGAACACGTGTAGACACCACGTGGAAGTGAAGATATGTAAACATTCCTCTGGTTTTTAATATAACTGGTTTTCTAATACATGTAATGATAAATTATTTTCTCGTCTGTGAATTATTATACTATGATAGTTCGACAAGATCAAGTACCATACAAGACTATGTATATTCCGTTGATTATGGCGGACAATATAATAGTTACGAATATGTACAAAATGGGTTCGCTAACAAATTATAGCTCATCAAGGAACTTATGGTTCAATAGTCTACTTTTTCTAAAAATTAAAATAGTGGGTTGTAAGAAGGAGAGAAAATTTATGAAATATACCGGTGATCTGTTAACATGACAGGAGTACAAATAATACTTAGCATACAACTGAGGGCCAGTATGGTATGATATACAGAGTTATGTCCCTTCTACCAGGAAAACTTGCGAAGAACTAATTACAAAGAATAAACCGGTTAAAAACAATAACATTGAATCACAATTTAAATTTTATAAGAACCAACCAATACAATTTAACATATACCTCCAAATTTTATCTGTAGGATCAGCCTATTTTATTTCAAGAAGTTAATAATGTACCCACAATAAAGTTATATGAAAAACAAAAACCTTTGGTATGGTTGTAATGAAACAACTTTAATATGAATGCATTGAACGAAATATTTCACTCACTCACTCTAAAATATTGTTGAAAGCGACGTGGCACTGTCCCTTGCGGCAGTGCTTCGTAATTTTTGACTTCCTGTGTCGGTATGGCCTGGGAAGAAAGATAAACGATATAATGTTAATGGACTTCCATATTTCCGTACCCTAACACTACACGTTTGGCGGAACATATTGTATTTTTAGTATGTGAACTATCTCACAAGCTGGGGCATCTGTGCAGCGACGTCGGGCATCATATTTCACAACATCGTGGAGTATTCTATAATTATCTGACCAGAGAACGGGTCCGGGATGTCATAGCTCTAAAAATATTCCGTGGTCCATATTAGAAGAAGTGCGATGTATCATGTATGATCTCTTTAAAATTCAAATTTGATAGGCTATTCGAAGGAAATTGACAAAAGTACAACCACCACTTGCCATATTTGGAAATCACACAGACATACAGACACCAAAGAAAATCCTCGCTGCACGGCCTTGTCGGCCAATGCCATCCTCGCGAGCCAGTGTATCAATCGATAGGTTACGATCGATACACTGACTTGGGTAGTTTATATCGATAGCAGTTCTGGATATAAATAGCTCGAGGGGTTTCAACTAAACCAAACCATCAGTAAGCGCGCTGAAGCAGCTCATCGGGCCAATCAGCAGCGAGGTTTGAGTTTTGACTGGTTTGAATTTCAACGCCGGGCAACCCAATCTTTACAAATTAAAATCCTATATGCTTCTCTATCGTATGGTCGCTAGCGACCATACGATAGAGAAGCATATGGGATTTGAATTTATTAAGGCGACCATACGATAGAGAAGCATATAGGATTTTAATTTATTAAGATTGCGGGCAACCTTTGAAATCGACATCGGGTGTCAAAGCGAAAACCGAGGCATCAGACACCGACGCGCTAATTCAAAACAACCGCTGGGGATGAAACGTACGAGATTGTGTAATAGACTAATCGAACTTATCCGAATCACGAAAAAGGTCGAGGTAAACCATCTGCGAAGATTTAGGGATTACCTGGACTTGTGCAGATGGGTGTTGGCAAGCCCCTATCTTGATTGGCTATATGACATCACGTGCGTTTCTCGGTTTCAACAGAAAAATCTATTCATTTGGTCAAGGTAAATGACGGAACGTTAGTGTTGTATTTAACTTGAAGTGTGAAGATGGTGGATTTCTTGACAGATTTATTTGCATGGTATTGCTTTTGTCACCTTTGTCAAGGAAAATCATTCAGAAAATTAATATCATTAAGAAAAATCGTTTGGCTCTGGATTGTAAAAACGTTTTTGTTCTGCTGAATCAATCCCCAGGATTGCACAACTTTTGATGAAGTTTAAAAAATAGTTTTTGAGTTAATTGAAACATTTAATTGCAATTTCAATGAAACTTTACATAGTCAAAAGAAAAGCTTACAAATGTGTTCACCTACTTATTGCAAATTGAAAATTAAAATTTAGGATATAATATTACTATGATGATCTCTTTAATAATTATAAAGTCACGAGGTGATCAAATTTATTACAACAGAAAGTTGACAAAATAGTTTGAAATCATGCAGATAATCCATTATTTCTTTGTTATTTTAATGATTTTAGAGGGGGGTTAAATTTATCGGAACATTCAAATTTTGATAGAGTGATTAAATTTTTGGAAGCATTATTGTGACATTTTAATTTAAATTAATTTGAGATCAGTCTTCTCCCTATTGCATGCAGTGCATGCCTCCCCTACCAATTTTTGAGAATTCACATTCAATACATGTTCCAGCCAAGTTGGGTTCTATTTCTGGATATAAGAGCAGATACTATGACATATTTCAACAAAAGCCCTTAACTTTTGCTACTGCCAAATTATTGTGAAACGATTAGCAAAGTGAAATATGAAAAAAAAAAAAAAAAACCTATGTCAATTACATTTTTAGTGTACTTATGTGTAGCATTAGGGATTTTACACACAAGCTTTTCTCAGATATATGAAATATAAGTACATTTTTGATATATATTTACCCGACCCAGTTATTACAGTTATTGACTATGATCCTCACTCTGCTCAATGAATGCCTTATACAAAAGCGAGTTTGGATCAGATTGAAGAATATGGAAATAAAAAATTATAATTTAGGATAATATTACTATGATGATCTCTTTAATAATTATAAAGTCACGAGGTGATCAAATTTATTACAACAGAAAGTTGTCAAAATAGTTTGAAATCATGCAGATAATCCATTATTTCTTTGTTATTTCAATGATTTTAGAGGGGGGTCAAATTTCTTGGATCATCCAGTATATCATTATTCGGCAGTATATTGGTACGGATATATATTAATATATTACAGCTTTACACAATGGTAATGGTATGCAGTATTCAATTATCTGTATTACTGAAGCAGTCCGTGAATACATTTAGGTACGGTACCCAATCTATATTTCGGATCTATAATTAAGGATAGGTTGAACCATGGAGTCAAATAACTTACAGGACAGTTCTGCATGGTCTAATGCCATTGAAGTTACGTGCATGCATGTCTAATTGCATACAATGCTTTGCTTGCTCTAAATGCCAAATTTGAAATGGTCATATTAAAATTGCCATTGCTATGAAGGACTAGCCCTAAGTATTTGTATGAGGTCACATTTTCCAATTTTTCACTTCCAGTTGTGAAACGTGGATTCTCCTTCTTGCTTTGGCCAAAGATCAATATTTTAGATTTAGATTTATTAACGGAGAGTCCCCATTTTTCAACGTAGCCATAGAGCTTGTCGAGCTTGGCCTGTATATCACATTTACTAAGTGACAATAACACAATATCATCAGCATAAGCTAGGCTATGTATGGGTGTATCCCATAAGACAGGAGAGTTATCAGTTTTCACATCACTTAATAAGTCATTTATAAAGATTTTAAATAACAATGGGCTTAGTACGCTACCTTGATGGATCCCTCTTGATATTGGAAAAGCCTTACTGATGCCATACTTTGTTTTGACACAAGACTGACTGATCTGATACATGTTTTTTAATTATTTTGTACATGTTGCCTTTTATGCCAGCCTGAAAGAGTTTCAAGTATAGAGCATCATGCCAGACTGTATCAAAAGCTTTATGAAAGTCTATGCACATAAGTATATTTTCTTCTTAGATTTTGTGTGCTTATGAATTTTAGTTTGCAGCAGAAAATTATGGTCTGAGGTCCGACTGTCTCTTTTAATCCCTATTTGAGATTGGGAGAGTAACTCTTGCACTTCTACAAAATCGACCCGTCTGTAATTTAAAATTTCGGTAAACAATCTCCCAATACAGCTGGTTAGGGTTACTCCCCTGTAATTATCTGCCTCTAAAGGACTTCACCCTTTGTGTACGGGGACAATTATACCAAAAAGCCCAAGTTTTGGGGGAGTTACCAGAAGTGGGTATTGTATTAAACAGTTCTATCACAATATCAATGATGTGCGGCAGAGAAGCACTGATCATCTCATTGGAGGTGCTGTCAATGCCACTAGATTTGCCGTTTTTCAGCTTTTTCGCAACTCGCAAGATTTCCTTGCTGCTAATAGCTGCATCAAAATTATAGCTACCTGATGCTGCTTGTTTTTCTAGGCAATGCAGATCGTGTGTTACCTCAGCATGACGGGTGTCTCTAACAAGACTGGAAAAGTGCTGATGCCAATCATCAATATTGATCCGTGTGCACTACAGTCGTTACTCTCACAGTTCAGTTTTTTGACTAGATCCCAAGCAACTGAGGCATCATTGTCACACATCACGTTTAGTTCATTGAGCAGATTATCTCTGAATTGCTTCCTCCCTTTCTTGACCGTGTTTCGGTATGCTCTATGTGTATTATACTACCTTGATTTGGCATGAGCATTACATTCGGTATTGGACCATGGCTTATCGATAACTTTGTTTGACCTCTTCATGATGTTACTCATTTTATAAAAAGAGTCATCTGCAGCCAAGGTCACAGTAGTATTAAATAAAGCAATACTTTTTTCCACGTTTGGGTTGTTTGTTTTCATTTCATCCTTAACCATCGAGCTAATCATTGGAAGTGAAGTTCTTTTCCCGACGTAATATGATTTTTTGTCTTTATTGATTTCCCCTTGTAGACCCATTGATATTAGCTTATAAATCTCCAAGAGATAAATATTATCGCTTATAGGGTCGGGGTCAAATTCAGTAAAGAAAACACTCATATTGTGAACTCATGGTAGAGATGGTTGTAATGTGAATAGTGATACTGACCGAAATTCTTTCCCAATTCAAACAGGATTACGTTGGGGCTTAATTATTTTAGTTCCTTGGACAATAAGCCATAATTAAAGCGACAATCACAACTGGTGTACAGTCAAATATGCCCGAAAAATGACCAGTCTTTGAACGTGAAGCCACTATTCCTAATCGGCATAGCAATCCTGTGAAATAACAAAAAAAATTGTGAAAACTTTAACTTGCACATGCCATAAATCTAGATACTCTTACGGATATGCTGAGCAATGGGTTTTGGAGACCTTTGCCTTCAACGGGTATGCTACCCTTAAACGTCTAACAATTTATCGCTCCACGAACCTGTAGAGATCGTTTGAACTGGTAGAGATCTGTTTGGGTAAATACCGTGAGCACTTTTAACTCACTTGACAAGAGTCTTGAACTTACTCGAATGTTTATAGTTTATATTTATAGTTTATAGTCTAAGTTGATATTGATTTCTTCCTTGAAGTAGCAGGAACACAACTTCCTGTGGTGCTTAGTTGATTCGTCGCGATACAGCTGACTCACTCTATCGCAAACAGAAATTAGGACTTGAAGACCAGAATATGAGATGCAGAGTTATGTCCCTTCTATCAAAAATAAACTTGCAATGAACTAATTACAAAGAGTAAACTGGTTAAAAACAACAACAATGAATCAAAATTTAAATTTTATAAGAACCAACCAATACAATTTAATACATACCTCCGAATTTTATCTGTAGCATCAGCCTATTTTATTTCAAGAAGTTAATAATGTACCTAAAATAAAGTTATATGAAAATAAAATAACCTTTGGTATGGTTCTAATGAAACAACTTTAATATGGATGCATAAGATGAATGTTTCACTCACTCACTCTAAAAAATGTTGAAAACGACGTGGTGCTGCCCCTTGTGGCAGTGCTTCGTAATTTTTGACTTCCTGTGTCGGTATTGGCCTGGGAAGAACAATAAACGAAAATGTTAGTGGACTTCCATCTTTGCACAATGATGTCTAACAATACACGTTGGCGGAACATAACACATCATCTGATCAGAATACGGGTCCGGGTCGGGGATGCCATAGTTCTAAATATATTCCGTGGTCCATATTAGGAGAAGTACGATGTATGTATGACCTCTTTAAACTTCAAATTTGATAGGCTATTAGAAGGAAATTAATAACAATACAACCAACACTTGCCATATTTGAAAATCACACAGACATACACCAAAGAAATTCCTCGTTGCACGGTGTCGGCCATCCTCGCGATACGATCGATACACTGGCTTTGTTAGATTATATCGATAGCAGTTTTGGATATAAACAGCTCGAGGGGTTTCAACTAAACCACAGGCCCCCAAAATAAAGAGTTTTGAGGGGTGTGGGCGGTGGTATCACGGTAAAGTGTCGAAATATGGGGTCTCTATATATAACCCCTTGCTTTATATAAAAATACACCAAGGTCTGAAACGCACTTTGGGTGAAACGAGAAATAAATGGTTTACCTCCAAACAAAATACATCAGCATGTTCTACAATTGTCACTCTATATATTCCCATCGTCAAATTCGTAAATTTGTGCAATTTTATACATTTGCCGGGTGATTCAAAATCCAATCTGACTGCCCATTCAACCCGGCACAGCGAGATGATCGCCCGCTTCTTTCTCAATTCTGATTTCACATTGTCTCGTATTTGTGTACATAAAATTTCTATTTTGTGTATGAGATCGGGTCTGCTGTCGGATTTGGAGTTCTTCATACATATCAGTCCACTTAAGGAATCGCTAAGGATAACGGTAGAAACCGGTCGGTTTTGAAGCACCCATTCGAGTGCCTTGATTATGGCGACTAATTCACTGGTTTATACAGATATATTGTCTGGTAGTTTGAAACCTTCGTGAATACCGAGTTCTGGTATAACGAATGCAGAACCTGTATTGTGACTTTTTATTGGGGCCGTCCGTATATATTTTCAGGTGATTTTTCCAATGTGTGTCGATATATTCGAGGGCAGTGACTCTTATATGCTCTGTGTTGTCCTGTTTGGTAATGTATGTATGTATATTTCCACGTGAGGTGTGATTAGTTGCCATGGTGGTCTATTGACTTTGTCAGTGTCAGAGATACGGGAGATAGGAATGTCGTGTTCTTGGAATAATCGTTCTATTGTGTAGCCGAGTGGCGTGGAGTCTTTTTTCCCATTTTGTTTTCAGATATTCGTATTCACTTTTTGGGCCAAAAATTTGGTGGCATGGGTGGTTATCGCCCTTGGCTATTGTTTTCCCTGCATATTCCATTGACAGCTCTTCTCGTCTTAAATGTAAGGGTTTTTCATTGGTTTCTATTTGTAGACTACATTTCTTCTATTCTTAAGGCCGAATACGGAATGCTGTCTATTCTTTTTAACTGGGTCTTGCATGCTGATTGATAGGCGATTGAACCGTAGTCTATTTTGGATCTTATGAGGGTTTGATATAATTTGATTAAGCTATGTTTATTGGCCCCCCAGTTGGTACCGGATACGCACCTCATAAGCTAGGCCTACAGGTCTTTGTTACACCAAATAATTAATTGGTCAATGTGATCTTTCCAGGTGAGTTTTCGGTCAAAGATTTGACACTATTCTTAACCTCGATTTTCTGGCCTCCTAGTGATAGCGTGACGTCTGTGTTTTGTTTATTTGAGAATCGTACACCAGGGAATCCATGGTCAAACCGGAATTGCGAGAATGCTATGAAAGCGAACGAGATGGATGGCTGCCGAGAAAAGACCACAATGACTATGATAAAAAGACCCCCAACCTCTTCAAGTTAGAATGGACGGGTGAAGCCATGATCGCCCGAACAACACCAACAAGTTCAGTTGTAAAGGGGTCAATCGTCGGTATAATAACATCACCAAAGCCCTGTACCTCGAGGTACTACAAAGCCAGAACAGTGGGACCAATAAAGGTTTCCGAGTCATCTAGGGCCAGATGCGCTCATACACCCAGCAGCGGGACGCCTTCACCTTCTACCCCAAGTGCAAAGTTCTCCCAGATGGTGTGACCACGACGTATAGATCTGGATGAACTTACACCGCAGATATTCATGTATTTCTGTCGTTTATGTTATATTAAGGGGAAATAACTGTTGTATATATGTTGTGTTCTCAGTAATGAAATAAAATCTTTTTTTGTTACAACAATGTGATTGGTTCTTTTGTTTACCGTAGTTAACCAGTTTATGGAAGTGCTCCAGGTTCCGAAAGGGCACGTAGACGCATCTTGGGCTTTTTCAAATTTGCATTGTGACGTCACATAAACTGCGCCGTAGATGCCTCTTGACCCTTTGAGAGAGCTAAATCGGTCGCATTGACCTTGGAAATTTGCATAATCTTTGTGACATCACACAAGTAGAACATAGACAAACCCGATTCACGGACAATGACATGTCAAAAAGCACACATCTCAGGATCAGAAGAAATTAGGGCTTCTGTCTTCAGTTAAGTCTTGGGTAGTTCAATGGACATTTTATATTCGCTATACGCCCACGCATTTATAATATAATTTGCCCACGTGAACTGGGACAAAACAGAAGAAAAAGAAAGAAATGAAAAAGACATCCCCCAACAATGTACCTCCGATTGAAACTCCACTGATACTACTTATTAACAATGTGCATAATAGTAGTATAGAAAGTGGATTTCGAGTCGTTGGCTCGTCACTGCGCATGCGCAGGTAATTGTATGACGTCACTTGAGGAGGCCATGAGGAGGTGTGCACAGGAGTGTTCTGCACAAGTGTATGACGTCACTTCCGGTCTGGGTGAATGGGGCGTCCCCTTGGGACATGTATTCCTCCGCTGTGATGCGGTCTGGCGGTGATGCGGTCTGCCTCCGCGGACCGAAAGTAGTCCCAAAACCGTGGGTTTTCGTGAGAATGTTCAGCAATCTGTAGGGACCGCTAGTGGACAGATTGGGTCGAGTGAGGTATCAATATGAAGCATACGTGAGGGAGTATCCAACGGGCTGGGTGTGACGTGGAACTGACGTCATTCTGCGCAGGCGCGGTAGAGAAAGTTTATGGAAATAGACGTTTTGGAGTCGAAGTGGGCCACTAGTGGGCCGATGGAATCGAGCGAGGTATCAATGTGAAGGATTCGTGAAGGAGCAACCGCCTGGACTAGTGTATCGCCCCTTTTTAACATTCTGCGCATGCGCAGACAGAGAATTGTGGGAAAAGGGTGTGGAAATAGACGTTTTGGGGTCGAGGTGGGCCACTAATGGTCCGACGGAGTCGAGTGAGGTATCAATGTGAAGCATTCGTGAAGGAGCATCCGCCTGGACTAGTGTGTCGTTCGTTTTCACCATTCTGCGCATGCACAGACAGGGAATTGTGGGAAAAGGGTATGGAAATAGACGTTTTGGGGTCTAGGTGGGCCACTAATGGTCCGATGGAGTCGAGTGAGGTATCGATGTGAAGCATACATGAGGAAGCATCCGCCTGGACCAGTGTGTCGTTCGTGTTCAACATTCTGCTGCGCAGGTCACGTGGTGTGGTGGGTCTGCGCAAGTGTGTGACGTCACTTCCGGTTTTCAGAATGACCTCCGAACACAGAAGAGTTCTACTTTATCCTTAGACCTTAGACGTATGGAACGCATGTACTAGAACATCCGGGACCTCTTCAACATCCGGGATCTTTTCAACATCCGGGACCTCTTCAACATCCGGGTTTCCCCCGGCCCGGCCTGTCCCGGCCCGGCCCGGCCGCACGCCTGCGCGGGTTATCCGGCCGCACGCCTGCGCGTCATCAGCGGAAGTGCGCGGGTGAATTTCGGGTCAAAAGTCACATCCAGGTCAAAAGGTCCCCCCTTCCAGCTAGGTTCGGCCCTCTCCGGGCCAATAGATCGGCCTTTATCCGCCTTCCCGAAGCACCCATGGAATGCACAGGGTCCCCGACAATATCGCCAGCACTATGCCCATGGTAAATGACCAGCGGGGAACCCTCACTCTTTCCCAGAACCGTATTGGCACGAAAAAATACATGAAACCATGGAACTTATAGTAATAAACATAATCTATAGGTGTTGGACGAGTCTCCACTCGCCGTCTTCGTGGTGACATGTGGGGAACCGGTCATGTCTTCCCGCACCTCGAACCTCTATAGTGTTTTTACTCCACCTGTTGCTCTTGTAACTTGTAACTCCTCGTCAAATGCTGGAATGCCCGCTCGTAACCTAGACCAAAACATGTGCTTGGTCTGTGGGCTCATTTCATTGGCTCTCTATTTTACTGCAGTGCTCTTGCATTGTTTTCTGGACATTGATTGGTTACATTTGGCCCCATCCTAGGCCACTGATTGGCTAATTTGTCCACGGTGTTCAGGGTCAGTTTGACCGAATCCCCACATGTCTGGTATAGCCTTCATGCATTATGCTCATATAGAAAACACACAAGACAGGGTTTTTTTGGTGAGATCTCATTTTGTTTTTTTATTCAACAATAAATAGCAACAACAACGTGAGAACAACCACGTGAAAACTGAAGCTCAGAACAGGGGGCTTGTACATTAAAATCGATAGAACTTAAGCCCAGAACAGGGGGGCTTGTACATTGAAAGAACTTAAGCCCAGAACGGGGCTTGTACATTGAAATGATGGACGGCCCAGTCATATACGAATATATCTCGGTCCTCGGCCTTGGGGTACTCGTCAAACATCTGTACGATGGTAGATACGATTCTTCCCCGGCATCGATGGTACAGGTAAAACAAGCAATATTGGCCGCACACGCTACTGGTCAGGCTTTGCAACGTTTGACTGTTCCAACACCACGCCTCTGTGCCTTGATCCATGAAGTCTGTTAAATCGGGATGGAGGGGTGCCAGGCCATACGCCCTGCTGTTCTGTCAAGTACACGCCCACCCAATGTTCACCGGGCCGATCCATCGGGTCCGTGTTGAGAACGTAAGCAGCAGGATACATACGGTCTAATGGGAACACATCTCGGACGACACCCCTTGAAAAACCATACGTGTCCCTGGGTCATTCTCCAGCACGGTGGTTATCTGGTCTGTACCCATGTTAGGTGGCAAAGTCACACAGGACGTTGCGCGCCTTGTCCACTTGAATGATGTTGTCAAACTCGGCGTAGCAGATCACATTGACGGTGCTCCGGAGGGCTCGTGCAAAGTGGATTTCCAACTGTAAATTGCCTTGCTTGGCGAGGGCCAGCTGATGGTCGTTCTCTAAGGTGGGGGTCAGATCGAAACAGGACAACGTGTATCCGTTCGCGTAGTCCTCCCGACTGATCATATTCCCTTCGTCCTGGTTGATTTGACCGGTGGCTGCAAACAGGCTCTGATAGGCTCGAATGAAATTCGCGCGCCCAAAGTTCGGTGTTAAGGCCGTGGCTGGGACCTGTTGTTCATCCACATGCAGGGCCACACAATTGATGCCGAAATGTTTAAAGTCAAACGGGTTCTCTGGGTAGGCTCCGCTGAAACTGGTATTTTCCACACAGGCCAGGATCAAATCAATCGCTTGGGTAGTTCCCCCAGGAACAGGTTTTCTTTGTTGGCGCTCATATTTCCAGCAGACACAGAGAACACTTTGGTTTGCACACGTCGGATAGGGTACTGGGCTGGTTTTCTTTCCAAGGCTTTGAGGTGTCCCAATTGATTGGGACAACGGTTGGATTTGGTTTCACTTTTCGGACATACAGGACTGCGTCTTGGATGACAATCTTATAGTCAGCAGCATGCCCCTCTACGTTAGTGGCCATCAAGGCGAAGGTCGGAGGCGCCCGTATCAGTCGGATTTTGATGGGGATCTTGTTCAAGAGGTACCGGTCTTGCATGAAAATGTCTGCGTGCAGTCGACCCATGAGATCCACCGAGACGCCGTTCACGGTGAAAGCCTTCCGTTTGTTATATCCCGCATTGTCGTTCTCTGTGCCCATGTGCTCGACTGTGTCCTGGTAGAATAAAGCGGCTGTCAGCTGAGAATTTTTAGCCTCTCGTCCATACGACAACAGTGTCTCGACGTAGGCTCGATAGGGGTACGTGTTGGTCCAGTCACTGACGAGTTTGTCGCTGAGAAAAATATCCACCTGTTGAAACATAGAGTGCAGCCAGAGATTCGTCGGGCCCACCGTTGCTTGGTCGACGATTCTGGAGCCATCCCCATTGACGACCATGGCTTTCACATACAAGTATGTATGGGCTAAATCCACATAGGCCGTATCCGCATTACTGATGGTGAACTGGATGGGCCCTGTTTCGTTGATGCTGGAGAGCGGGAGATGCTCCACCCATAATCCTTGTTCGGCACTGGTCTGTGTGGGCGGGACGGTCCACAAATCAAATTCACCGTTGGTGGAGGAGCAGGACTCTGCTTGGATTAAGGACATGTTTAAGAAAAGATATCCTGGGTCTTCGATGTGCGTCGTCGCTGGGTCGGTCGTCGACTGGTGCGTGGTCTCGGTGGTGCAGGTCTTTTATTCCCTACGGTGCGTCGTGCTTTGGCGACCAAGACGCCTCCCGCTTCTTTGATCCGCCGTTTCAAGGCTTCTTTGGGTGCCGTACCCCCCAGGACATCACCGGCGACTTGCAGTCCACTGCGTACAGCTTGTTTGCCGATTGCTTTCACCCCACGCGTCACCAAGGGCAGGAACGTTTTGACGATGCTCACGAGTATGTTTCCCAGCCCATTACAAGCGTCTGGTCCGTCATTCATAATTCAGCCGTCGTCCATTAGAGAATATCCGCGTCCATAATCCAAAGACCTATTCCATATTCCATATAACAGTATTAACACCAAATTCAAAAAGACAATCATAGTATACATAAACATAGGCTTGTTTCCTGCAAGAGAGAAGCGGTCAACAGTTTTCAATGATGCTGGCAAGATATGATGTTCCAAAAATATCAAATCCGTATCGCTGATCAGTATTCTTTATCCATAATATTCGTTGTAAAGTCGTCATCTAAAGAATGATGTATCTCAGTCACGCTTTGATTGTGACTGTTCATATGAGTACCATGAGGATCTTGAAGTACATGGGTTCATACGGCCCCTAGCCCCGGGTTAAGCGGAATTAGACGCAAGTTACGAAACGTAACGCCATAGATCTTGCACGCTCGTATTTTGCTATCAGCATGCGATATGTATCGCCAAATTTGAGAAACTTTGAGTGGAGGCGCTTGGTGGTTTAGCCCTGTTTTATAAGTTTCTGCAACAATGTTTTGTGACGTTGATTAAAATCGTCACATTTAACACAGGATCTAGCAAATGCTACTAGGCGTGATATGTATACGCCATATGCAGGTCCCACTGGAATATTACTGTCCAGAAAGGGATAGTTTACGATGTCGAAATTGTAATCATCTCTATTGTCATACAGTCGACGAGAGAGAAGGCCCGCTTCATTTTTATAGAGATATAGGTCTAAATATGATTATCTGTAGTTTCCTTCAAATCCAGGAATCATGTCCTTGTTGCATGCGTGCACCACTAAAGACCGGAAGGCCACCCCCGGCCTGTTGGGCATAATAGTCCATATAGCTGCGTGCATCGCACTCGTAAGGCACCTTCATTATACAAAGTGGGGAGCACGTGCTTGTTGAAAATGAACTGTCAGCACCACTTTTCCTCGTTCGAATGCCACCGGTCGTCCCGTGTCATCTCTTATATCCACCGTGATAGTGTTGGTGTCGCTTTGTCGTACGGGTAGGTAGAGCATGTGGGTGAAACTGTGGGGGACTTAATCTCCATACGTCTTTTTTAATGGGGACCATCCGTAACAGAGGTGTGTTGATATCGCCCATGATGTGGTTGTCGACCACGTCCGAGTAGGACCATCCGTAACAGAGGTGTGTTGATATCGCCCATGATGTGGTTGTCGACCACGTCCGAGTAGACGTGGAGTCCGTACATACCCGACTTCATATCCATCGGGATCTGGCCATGGTCCTCGGATGGACCTGTGTAGGTCGAGTGAGTGAGACCCAGCATTTGCTGTAGGATAGGACTCAGTACGACACTCACGTTGGCGGTGAGGATGATCTGTGCCTTGTCGTTGTGTGCGTTGTAATCGAAGTCCACGTGATTCTTGAAGGGAAAGGTTTTGATGGGTTTTGAAACATTCGTGTCCTCCCGTAGAGACTTATAATGCAAGTCTTGTCAGCCCCTGCATGAACTCCTTGGGAGTATCGTATTGGCCTTCGGGGAGGGTGAGTCTGATGTCTTTTCCTTCGTAGGTCACCTCGTACCACACTTCATTGGCTAGCACGTTGTACCACGAGTAAGGGTATTGGATATCCACGAGGCCACATTCCCATCGTCCAGGTAAATGCAACGGTTGCGGTAATTGGGTCACGTACTTGGCCAAGGTGTTGTCAGGAAACACATCCAGCGAACTGTTACTGGGTAGGGTGAGGTAAAACATGGCGACTGAGCTGTACTGCTGCTGCTGTTGGTTTTAATAGGTGTTCCAGGCCTTGGGCGGTTGTGTCCGGCGTCGTGTTCGTCGCGGTGACTTGTTACGTGTCACGGCTCTGGAGATGTGGGGTGTCTTGATCAAGGGTGGTTTTTTAAAGGAGTGAAAAGAAGGTTCCCGTTGTTGTGGTGTTTTGGGGGGTGACTCCGGTTCCCATTCGTCTTCCCAAGAAGGTAGTGGGCCACTCGGCGATTGCTGGGTTCGCTGCATCCAGGTCCAGCGCTGGGGGTTCCCCACCAATTCCTGTGGTACATGCATGTCTTTCAAGCCTTGAGCGAAGACCTCCCATCCTCGAGGATCCGTGTGCGACCTGCGTTGACGCATCAGGTCATTCACTAAATCCGTCATGTGAGTACAAGGGACCACCTGATTCTGTACCAGTAGTTCACCTTTATCATTCCAAGTCATATTAGGATTCTGTTTCATCCGTTGTAATACCAGGCCAGCTTGTTTCTTGAACGATGCAGGTACACTCTACAGGACTTCGTCTTCCACCCACTGTGGGCTGTGAGTGGTACCCCTGGTAATGGCGGCTGTTGGAGCGGTGCTGAGGTCGGCGGTGTGTCGCGTGGTGGTGGTGATGGTGCTGGGGTAGAGAGGGGTTTGTATTGGTCCATGAACGTCATGTACCGTTGAAGCGTCTCATTGAAGCGTTGTACTTTCTCACTGTCGCTTAACCCCGGACTTTGTAAGATCTGTTGCATCTCTTCATCGAGGGTGTTTATGGTCTTCATCGTAGGTGGAACAGGGTAGGGCGATTGAAGGTTTTGAAGGAACCGTGGTTCGACGAGGACCATTTTTTTCGTGTGGTGTATTGTCGGCCGAAGAGTCCACCCAATACTGGACCCAACACGGAAGCGGCCAACGGGGCTAAGATGGCCCCGAGAAAGCCGCCTTTCTGTAACACCTTTTTCTTTTGTGTTTGAGAGACTCGCTTCTGGACTAGGGTTCGGAGACCTGTCTTATGCTTGACCAACTTGGTCTTCTGAGCCAGAGTCAGTGGTACGTTGCCTTTTAACAGGTGGTACCCGATCCCGCACAGACTGCGTACAAGGTCAGGGTCCGCACCGCGTACAATGGTTCGGACCAACTCGGGTGGGGCCGTCTTCAATACACGGAGCGTCGGAGCGTGCTTCCTTACTCGCGCAGACATCATGTACAACTAATGCTAGAACCCACAACTCTGCTCTTTTTATCTACCTACCTCCTGAATATCGAACAGAGACAAAGTCAACCATGATGTGGTATTAATTCTTTTTATTATCCCCATCATCAAACACACACACCCCAGCTGGGGGAGCCACTGTGGGTGTGTTTACATTATTTTTGCATGTACACGTGGTGGGTCTCTCCGAGAAAGATTCCGGTCCGTAGCCGAATGTGATCGGTGGTGGCTTGCTCTCGGTCGAAGAGCATATTCCCATGCTGAGGGGTTGTCGCATCTTTAAAGGCTTCCAACGCAAACGGTGTGCGGCCGGGATACATCTGTCTCACGAGGTGCAGCAGTTCAGTGGTATCTCTCGAGTTTTTGAAGACCACCAGGTAGTGGGCATTTAAGCTGATGTTCCGATGTTCTTTGTTTTTACTGAACAGATTCTGCACAATGTAGATGATGCTGAGCCTTCGATGATGGCTGCCTTTGGTAAAGAGTTGGGTGACCCGCGCATCCGTCTCCGCCATGAGATCATCCAGAACCACCAAGGTGTCCGGTTCCAAAGCGGCCAGGTTGGGTAGGCCGTCCACGAACGTGATGTGGGGCATTGCTGCATACGCTGCCTGCCATTCTCCGTAACACCACACGACTCGGGCAGTTGTTGGGGTGATCATGCTGTCGGCGTGTTGAAGGAGCTTCCTGACGAAATGCGTTTTGCCGGAGCCCGTCGGTCCTGCGATGACGCAAGTGAAGGGATGCTGCCACCGAGGGTCCATGGTTGGAGGTGTATCCGCTGTCGTGGTAACCCGCTCTTGTAAATTTGTTACGAGTGAACTGGAGTGGTGGTGGGTACAACGTCGGTCGTCGTTGTCGATGGGCGTTCACTGTGAGTGATGAAATCCGGTGGGTTTTCAGACGTAGTGGGTGTACTTGGTGTAGGTGTTGACTGTGAGCTTGGTGTGGAGCTCGATGTGGCTTGTACACGTGGTTTGGTGGTGGTGATGACTGGGCTCGTTTCGATCACGGAGGTGACTGGTGTAGAGAAGTTCTGTAGACTGGTTTGACTGCCACTCACAGCTGGAGTTCTAAGTCGGTTAAGTAGCGTGCTGACATAGGCTACGTCGTAAAACACACCTCCGTACAACACACTCAGCAGGGTTAGCAATATCACCACAAAGTCCACTTGCGCTTTGCGCGTTTTGGGAGACGCTGTGTTCAGAGGCAGCTGCTGCTTGTCCATAGCACCGTGGTCGAACGTGGAATGAAGGATGACGGCAGTGGTGTCTGGCTTTATAGTCGTTTCACCTGGTTGGCCGCGACCCAGGAATTGAAGGAACTGGGCCAGCCTTGCCATTTGACGAAATGAAACAGTTTGCCACGTCGACGTTCCGTTTTCAAAATTTGCTCTACCGTGCTGTAATTCCGTCTCGTAAAACGTCCCTAGCAACGGTTCCCCTTGAAGATCTTCCAGTTCATAGACTCGCTGCTGTCGGGGAAGGCGCCGTTTAATCAGGAAGTGCTCATCGCTCCAGTTGGGCAAGTAACTTTTCTCAAACAGGGTCCCCGACCTTGAACACCTCCTTCGGCGTTCGCTGCGATTGCCTGGGGTACAAGACACGCCTGACTTGGGCTTCATTGCGTTGGGTCACGGTAATGGGGGCTCTCTCTATACTCAGGTGATATACTCGATCTACACTCACAAGTTTCGGGAGAACATCGATGTACCGCCTTGTATTCTTATAGGTGAAATATTTATACATGCGGCCTTTGAATGTCCTGTTGAACCTTTCCACAACGGAACCCTTGGTCTCGTTGTACGTATGGAAGAAAAACACCTTCTGGGCTTTCAGAAACTGTTGGAACGGTCTGTTGAGGAATTCCGTGCCTTCGTCGGTTTGCAAATACATGGGTTTGCGCCCGGTCTTGAAGATGTCCTTGAACGCCGCTATGAGATTCGCCCCCGTTTTGGTCTGGATGGGTACCACCCACGCATACTTCGACAGGATATCGATGCACCTCAAGATATACCGATCCCCATCGTTGTGTTTGGCAAAGGCGCACATATCGACCAAATCCGCTTGCCACTGGGCATGTAGTCCCCCCACGATGACCCGGTTCCGTAGTAAATGGCGACGGACAGATTTATGTAAGGTATAGGTGTCTTGTTTTTTTAACCAATCTCGGACTTGGGCACGTTGTATCCCCTGGGGTTTGGCCGCTCGATAGAGAGCCGACAATGCACTATAGGCCGCCGGACTGTCGGAACTGTAGTATAAGCTAGCCAACACCTTCTCCCAGCTCTTCATGGTGACAAATGATGATGGACCCTGGCTCTATCGTTTATTCATAACGGGTATATCTTGGGCCGGAGTTTCTTTCTGATTTTCTTCGTTGGCTTCTGCCAGCACAGTGTCCATGGTAAATGACCAGTCCAACTCGTCTGATGACCGCTCTTCCTGCGTAAGCACTTGATCCACATCTGCCACGGCATCTTCCAATGCAGACCATAGAACAGGGTGAAGGGTAAAATGCACTGTACCCCCATCTAGGCGAGCCAATTGAGCAAAGAAGGGGCCGCGTCGGATGTACACATTGTGACACAAGTGGATGAGGTCGCCGTCCAGTTCACCAGACAACACCCGTTTTAATTTGGTCCAGCCCTCCCGGGACAGACGAATGTGAGCCGGGCACGGTTGTGTAGGGTCTGCATCACAGATGTCTCCCACCTCCTCCATGATATCGACCTTATCCGCATAGACGTGCAGGAAGACCTCGGGGGTCAAGCTGAGGAACGCCCGTATTATATGCTCCGTCATGGTCAGTACGTGAATGGTACAAGATTTGACTGTCTCTCGTATTTATAGGGAGAAAAAGTTTATGACGTGAGATCAAAGGATCGGGTGGTCATGTCACTGGGCTGACTGAGTCTAGCCGGATAATCCATGGCATCGTCGTCTGCCTCCGCTTCATTGCTAGGTTTGGTAATTTGTTCATTGGGTTCTGCCGCCGCTTCACTCAGGGCACGAGCCCACTCCAACTGAACAGCTGACTGCTCGTCCGGTGTAAACAGCTGGTCCACAATAGGCACCACTTTCTCGAAGGCTGTCCACAGATCGGGGTCTAGGGTGAAGCCTCGCGTAGGGTCTTGGTAACGGCCCAGGCGTGGGAAGAAGGGTCCACGATGTACGTAGATGGCATTGTCTATGCGGATGAGGTTTCCGTCGAGCTCACCACCCAACACCCGTTTAAATTTGGCCCAGCCGTCACGGTGTAGCGTAACCGTATTCGATACGGTCTCAGCGCGCGACCAGCAAACATCTCCACGGTCTCCCACGAGGGTGACTTTATCTTCATAGACGTGTAACCTCACCCGGGGTGTAAGGAGAAGGATGGCGCATAGGACTGGTGACATGGTTGACCCAATGACGAACGGTGAATGACACACACTCTCACTGTCTCTCGTATTTGTGGTCAGGTCTCTCGGTGACATGGTTGACGCAATGACGATCGGTGAATGACGCACACTGTGACTGACCCTCGTATACATCGGTTGCACATACGCGCATCTGTGGAGGCTCTGAAGAGCCGTTCTTTTTCTGTCGTTGTCATTGCCACAGCGTCAGGGTCAAGAGGGCAAAGACCATGGCGAGCCCAACAAGTCGTCGCTGGTTCCGGCGTGAGCGCTCGCGGTCCATAGTCCGGGCATCAAGGATGGCTGTCATAGTCCAGTAGTGATGAGTGATAGCACACCTCTCCATCGAGTGCACTCTGTCGAGGAGCGCTTCTGTGAACTCTTTCAGGATCTGGCGTCGCCCCTCGTTGTCGTCGCCATCTTCGAACATGGACCGAACCACTGCTCTGTAACCCGTGAGTGAATTAACCATGGTCGCATGCTGTAAAATGCGGGTCGCATAGGGATGGGTGTCCGTCATGGCTCTGCAACCGTAGGAATGGGGATGTGGGATCCAGAGGGACGTGTTTTATAGACCATGTCACACATGCGCACCTATACGTAGCTCTACGGGTGTAGTCCGTGATACGTACTATTCTGATTGGTTAGTCCAAAAAAGAGAGCAACAACAACAAAGATTACAGGTCAATCCTTTTATTATGCGTGAATCGGGCGTGACCTGGGTGGGAAACATGATAGGAATGCATGTACTGACCTGTCTGTGGGGTCCCCCCTCCCCAGAATTTCGCTGACGTCCGTGTCTTCATCCAGGAACTTCGCGTCCGCGCCTGAATCCGGGTACGTATGAGGTTCTTAAGGAGGCCACTGCATGTAGTGAGCTGTATGCGGGGTTTTTCCCGCTGACGTCCGTGTCTTTCATCCGGGCACTTGACGTCCGCGCCTGCATCCGGGTACTTCTATGTAGGTGTATAAAATGTCCCGGATGTAAAATCCACTGCCCACACACACACACACACACACACACACACGCGCGTGCGCGCGCGCGCAATGCGGCTCAGTCGTACACCAGTACATCTCGGTCCTCGAGTTGGAGGTAGATGAACTAAGTGTGCTAAAAATAGATCACCAGCAAGCGTGCTATAAAAGTGAAGCGGCCTGGCCGTTTCATCCGACACATCTGTCAACCACCAAGATGTTTACTTGCACAACTTGCCAGAAGCAGTTTGCTCGCCTAGATAATTTACGACGCCACGAGGCCTCCACCCACAACGATGCACGGTATACTTGTATAACCTGCGCACGTTCATTCAATCGGGAGGATAATTTACTGCGCCACGAAGGCTCATTCCACGAGGGGACGACGGAACAACGCAACGATTGGGACGACAAACGGCGGCATCAGCGTTTGATTCATACCCCGTCTCTACGGTTTGGGCGACAACTTCCCACTAAAGAGGCACCCAAGAGGGTCAGCCCCAGTGAAGATGGGCCCGGGGAGACGAATGCCAGTGGTGATGCGATCACAGAGAGCCCGGCTATACCCACAGTTCAGAAGAGCCTAGATATCCAGCCAGTCCCTAGAATTACTGTTGCCAGTCATACGCCTGACGACATCGAACATTTTCTGGAAAATGCAGTGGACGTTCCTATCGATCTGTTACAGGACGCCCATCCAGTGAGTGACATCTATCGGCGCCAATGGCCCATGATACGGCATGTTTTCCACCGTGATCGCCCTATTCCAGATATCTACAATTTCCCACTGACCGACCTCGCCCGTCTACGCAGCTACGTGGAAGCCATCTTCAATGACCAAGCTACGGTCTTCAGATTGAATGTCGCTTTCGGGTACATCTTACGTCACAAATAGACGGACCAGTTACGGTATTATTATGCCAATAATAACAGCCATGTGTTTGACCAACCGTTCACCATCATTAACCGGGCGTCGCTAGAGACGATGCTGGAGAAACTGGACACCGTGGATCCCTTGAGATGGGCACAACGTCAACGCCCCAACACACAATGGGTCGTAGAAAGGGTGACCAATGTTACGTTCTTAGTTACCAAGCTGACCAACCACCCCCATCGACTGACTGCGTCACCCTTGCACTGATGAATAGTATAACATGCCGTATATACTCTTTATGTCTACATGCTGATCGTTGACTTGAGCTCAGTAAACATTAATGTGACGGTGCGTTAAATAATAAAACATGGTGTTTGATATTTCAATTTGTTTTGCTGTGAACATACTAAACATACCCAGGGCGGCTCCCCCAGCCTGGGTATGATGTAACATTGGGGATAATAAACTGTATAAACATTGCTGAACTTGTTGTTATTCACGACAACCGTTTTCCGCTATACTTGGATGAAATATATAACCCGATGTGATATAGTGCCCTTGGACACTTCCGGATAACCCGCGCGCGCGTGCGGCCGGATAACCCGCGCGCGCGCGCTGGCCCGGATAACCCACGCGCGCTGCGGCCGGGCCGGGCCGGACCGGGCCGGGGGAAACCCGGATGTTGAAGAGGTCCCTGATGTTGACAATGTCCCGGATGTTGAAGAGGTCCCGGATGTTCTAGTACATGCCTTCCATACATCTACGGTCTAAGGAAAAATTAGAACTTCTGTGTTCGGAGGTCAATCTGAAAACCGGAGGAGACGTCACACACTTGCGCAGACCCACCACACCACGTGACCTGCGCAGCAGAATGTTGAAAACGAACGACACACTAGTCCAGGCGGATGCTCCCTTACGTATGCTTCACATTGATACCTCACTCGACTCCATCGGACCATTAGTGGCCCACCTAGACCCCAAAACGTCTATTTCCATACCCTTTCCCCACAATTCCCTGTCTGCGCATGTGCAGAATGTTGAAAACGAACGACACACTAGTCCAGGCGGATGCTCCTTCACGAATGCTTCACATTGATACCTCACTCGACTCCATCGGACCATTAGTGGCCCACCTCGACCCCAAAACGTCTCTTTCCACACCCTTTTCCCCCAATTCCCTGTCTGCGCATGCGCAGAATGTTGAAAACGGGCGATACACTAGTCCAGGCGGATGCTCCTTCACGAATGCTTCACATTGATACCTCACTCGACTCCATCGACCCACTAGTTACACTCAGCCCGTTGGATACTCCCTCACGTATGCTTCATATTGATACCTCACTCGACCCAATCGGTCCACTAGCGGTCCCTACAGATTGCCAAACATTCTCACGAAAACTCAGGGTTTTGGGACTACTTTCGGTCCGCGGAGGCAGACCGCATCACCGCCAGACCGCATCACCGCGGAGGAATACATGTCCCAATGTGACGCCCCATCCACCCAGACCGGAAGTGACGTCATACACTTGCGCAGAACACTCCTGCGCACACCTCCTCATGACCTCCTCAAGTGACGTCATACAATTCCTGCGCATGCGCAGTGACGAGCCAACGACTCGAAATCCACTTTCTAAACTACTCATAATATGTTGACTTACTGATGTGATATCAGAAGTCAGTTATGGACTTCTGGTGATATGTTGTTGCAATTGTGACCAAAAAGAAAACAATGTGATAAAATTTTAGAACTAAATGCCAAGTGTATAAACTTTGTTGCAAAATCAAACATATTGTGTAGATAAAGATACGGCTAGTATCAAATGTTGTACTAATGATGTTGCCATTTGGGAAGTATCATATTTCGGTTTTACAATGTTATTAATCTATCAATTGAGAAGTTTGCTTCCTGAAAATGAAACATCCGAACAACTGACTGTAAATGGTTCAAAGCACAAAGTTAACAAAGCACAAGGGACATTCCGGACATAATTGCTAATATATGCATAGTATTTGACATAGAACAAACAAAATTCACAAGCTTGGTTTCTTCAGTGCCACCAAAATACCTGTACAATTAGTCCATGGGCCAGAGTCGAAACTGGTACCACCTGAGGTGACAAATTCTAGTAATGTTTTTTGAAGAGGTATATGTCTGTAGATGTTATCCATATGTGATAACCGTTGCAGATCGGTAGCTTAAGGGTAGTATACCACGCCTTTTGAACCCTACCCCTTTCCCAGTTCTAAATCCAAACTTGAGGGGTGGGGTATGGTCCCTCAGATATTTTTCTTATACTTCCCTCTAGAGATCTAAAACTTCGCACACTTCGGGCATAGGTGCTCATCTATTGAAAGCGGCAAGCATTATGTCACATAATCATTTGGTGACGTCACAGTGACGTAATAACCCAGTGAGCACTTTATTGTCTCTTTTTTGTCTATTTTCAAATTGATTATTTCAAACTCTGCTGGTACCACTTTGCATAGTAGATTCGATTCATGTTTATTGAAGAGGTATTTCTATGTAGATGCTAGCCATATGTGATAACAGTTGCAGATCGGCAACTTATGGGTAGCTATAGCACACTTTCGCAATTTCTAGTCGCCATAGGGTACATTTCCTGTGCAACATGTATCATGATTGTTGATTGTCCATCCCAAATACATACTGGCAACTTGGTAATATCTCGCCTCAGAGTGATAACTTGAATGTGTGTTAAGAACGGAACCAGAATCTTGTTGTCAGGAGTAGAATATCGAATATGTGGCAGTAGATGATTGCCAACATCAGCGTGGGAGATTGAAAGCACAGGCGATATTCGTGTCAAGTTTTTAACGTAGACAAACTCAGGTTACTTTACCACCGCGTTTCGGTGTGGTATCAAATAGGGTACAGTCAGTGATGGAAGAGACAAATGGATTGTATAAGATTTAACCACCAAAGCCACAAAGAATTCAAATCTGGAGACTATTCTGTTCAATTCAATAAAATGCGTCTGACCGTTTTTTCTAACCATAATTGCATGGTATGTGATGAAAAATGGATACCGGTATCAACTATTGAACCAATCCGGAATCGACAATTGCCAACAGTAATGATGAGACTGTATGGAGATTTTAGTATATGACCCATATGAACGTTCAACCAGATTTGATGATATGAAACGAACATCATGATGTCTTCAATTTCAGCATCATTCGAAACTCTTGTCAAATTTCTTTGCATAAAATACTACCTTGCTATGCCTGTGTAGAAGTTCGAGTTATTAGTGTCTTGTGAATAAGGGCTTCCGATTATTGATGCAGAAATTCCCTGAGTGTTATACACGATAGTATCACCATCACAAATCGCCAGAACAGGTCATGACTGTATGCAGGAAAATGTGTAATTAAGGCAGGTTCGTGTGATGTTCCTGGAGTTTTAATGATGCAGGGACCATTCATCATTTATATAATGGTGTATAGTTATCTGAAGAGCTAAAGCTGTCACAGGCACGATTTCAAAGGATTTAGCTACATTCAACTTCCAAACAATATTTCCAAACTGCTTGGTCATCCATGTGCCTAATTGTAAGGCAAATCATTTCATCATAATGGCATATGGGCAGTTAGTTTGAGTGGAAGTGAAATAATTTCTGAGCATTGTTATCGAAATATCCGTCTCTGCAGCTGACGATGTAGGCATACTCTCTGCATCAACGCTGACACTTTTCATGTTCCACCAAAGATGTTAGTATGATATATGATACTTCATTTCAGCAACCATCTCAGTCGAGCAGGGTCACAGCCGGCTAGTCCAGTTTCAAGTTTGCAGCATTTCACTATCGAGTATCGGCTTCAATCCGATTGATGACGGAGCCTATGATGACGTTACCACGTATGCATGGTTCCCTTGACATCCCTTGTTTTCATTCGGACCAAAGTTATACACCCAGGTATGAATCATCATCGCGAATACCATGGTCTACCTTAACACTCATGAGACGAGTTGAGATTCATTTAAACAGCTAATTATGGAGTGGTCTTGTGGCGCTTATGTTTGGCTGAGATCCTGAATGACGCACACTGGCATTCCGACCTCAGCGCCGGACCCCTGTGACCTTTGATCAAAGCAAAGCGAATCACTTGATTGGCTGACAGAGTAAGCGACGTCATCAATGAATTATTTACGTTCGAAAAAGCCGTTTTGCTAGGGCTCTCGACAGTAGAAGATATAGAGGGAGGGAATGGCCTGGTAGCTGGGCTGGAGTCACCAAGGAACCACCTTGTTGATTTCCTGGATATTTTGCCACCATCAGATTCATCAGTAGGTCTATCATGTGTGTTTGGAGACGATGTTAGTGGTATTGGATTTTCTGCATATCTATCTTTTGCAATCTCCGAAAGAGGCCATTGGGCATGCATTTATGCAGCTCCCAGCGGGCAGCCGCTTTCACGGGATAATGCCCAGAGGTAATAGTGTTATCAAAATCATCAGAAAAGCTCTAAAAGGGCAATGTTTATGCATTTTAAGAAGCAATCGTCGCATTTCAAATACAGACATCTAACACATATGGCCATCTCTGGCTATGAAACAAATTACAGTTGCCACCACCGAGTGGATTACCCGTTCAACACGTTTGCAGGACTAAAGCACAAAATTTGCTGGGATACCACGTTGACCAACCTGGATTAGCAAACAATCGGTGGCCAAGATGGAAAGAAAGGGTAACGTCTTTAAAAACGATGCAAATTCTAAGGTGGCCAACATTAGCTCATCATGAAGGGTGACCATATGATGTAGCATTTGTAAATTGAGAAAGTATGTGTACTCATCAAGCTTAATAGCAATTATAACAAAAGTCTGGAGGCCGAATATGGTAGATTAAGAGGAAAATTTCATTTCGTCAGATTTATACCAATAATGAAGGAAGAACACAATTTGGTGGGAAGATACGGACAGGAAAGACGATTGGTAGTCAAGATGAGAATCAATGGAAATATCGCAATATCTCGGAATATTTCCTTAATTGTCCTTCTCCACGTCTTCCGTACGGCCACTGTTTGGCCGCTTACGCTCTTCAAAGAAACATAACAGGATTTACCACTTCATTTGGTTCAAGTAAAAATGAGAAAATAAGATAACCCCAAAATTACCATCATTATTATTCAGTCGCGGTGACGTCATCACAGCATCAGATGAAGGTTTCAATAGATGCTGCAATAAAAAAGGGGGCATGGAGGTACGGGTTGGTACTTTTCAGCTATCTAACCATAATGGAAATATCGGAAGGACCATATCCTACCTGCAAGCTTGGGTTGAGAATACAGAAAGAGGTAGGGTCCGGAAAATGTACTATAACAACCCATAAACTACCGATATACAACGGCTCTCCCAGATGGATAGCATTTGCATGCAAATACCCCTTACAAAAAATGAACCGAATCTGTTACCTCAAGATTTACCAACACAATTTTTCGAAAGTATCGAAATTGTTTGAAATAAATTGTTACTCATGTTATAACGTCACTTTGACGTCATAAAAATTATCATTTCAAACCCCGTTAACTTGTTTACAGAAGGCGAATACCACATATGCAAGAGGTGAACAGTTATAGCTCACTAGCAACAGGAATAATTAGAATATCCAAGAAATCATACCAGTAGTATACAAGGCGTAAATTCGGTAGATAGCGCGTCAGTGCGCATGCGCAGAACTTGTTTTGACGTCACAATTGGTGGTGTGCGCATGCGTGATGGGTCGTGTGGGTGGTGGGTACCAATGTGGGTGGTGGGTACGTTGTGGGATGTGGGTGGTGGGTACCAATGTGGGTGGTGGGTACGTTGTGTGTGGTGGGTGGTGGGTACCAATGTGGGTGGTGGGATGCGTCATGTGGGTGGTGGGTGTAGGGTTTAACATGGCGGTGTGTGGGTGGTGGGTACCAATGTGGGTGGTGGGTACGTTGTGGGTGTGGGTGGTGGGTACCAATGTGGGTGGTGGGTACGTTGTGGGATGTGGGTGGTGGGTACCAATGTGGGTGATGGGTACCAAATGTGGGTGGTGGGTACTGCGGTGTGTGTGTGTGTGTGGGTGGTGGGACCCAGATGTGGGTCATTGGGTGCATGTGGGTCATTGGGTACATGTGGGTGGTGGGTACAAATGTGGGTGGTGGGACCAAGATGTGGGTGGTGGGTACAGTGGTGGGTCATTGGGTGCATGTGGGTCATTGGGTACATGTGGGTGGTGGGTACAAATGTGGGTGGTGGGACCAAGATGTGGGTGGTGGACAATGTGGGTGGTGGGTCATTGGGTGCATGTGGGTCATTGGGTACATGTGGGTGGTGGGTACAAATGTGGGTGGTGGGACCAAGATGTGGGTGGTGGGTACAAATGTGGGTGGTGGGTACATGTGGGTGGTGGGTACATGTGGGTGGTGGGTACAAATGTGGGTGGTGGGTACAAGATGGCGGATTGTAGAAAAACGTATAAGAGGAGTCGATTTTTAGGGTAGGGGTGTACTGACTTACCTGGCCTGTCTGCTTGCCTGCCTGTCTGCCTGCTTGCCTATCCGCTTGTATGAGACGAAAAGCATGAGACGTGGAGAAGATTTTCCCTTTGACCCAGCAGTACCTCCGGTTGAAGTCTTGCCTGAAGATGAGCGTGTCAGGGACATTTATCAACGTCACTGGGCTACCATACGCCATTGTTTTCACCGTGACCGTCGTCTATTGGACTTGTATAATTTTCGGCTGCAGCACCTCACGACTCTGTCTACCTATGCCGAGAACATTTTCAGAGATCAGGTGACAGCGTTCAAGTTGAATATGACATTCGGGTACATTTTACGGCACAAGGAGACGGACCAGCTGCGGTATTATTATCCCAGCAATAATACCTATGTGTTTGATCAGCCGTTCACGGTGACGGATGCGATTTCTCTGGAGCCACTCATCGACCAATTGACTACGTTGGATCCATTAGAATGGGCCCGGTTGCAACGCCCCAATACCCAATGGCTTGTGGAAATGGTCACCAACGTCACATTTTTCGTCACGAAAATGAGAGATCATCCTATCGGTGCATGAAAATAGCCGTTTTGGAGCTAGGGGCTTAATAAAAGGATTGATCTGTAATCTGTGTTGTTGTTGTTGCTCTCTATTTTGGACTAACCCATCAGAATAGTACGTATCACGGACTACACCCGACGTCTAGGCGCGCATGTGTGACATGGTCTATAAAACACGTCTCTCGGGATCCCACACCTTCATTTCTACAGAGCCATGGCGGAGATCCAGCCCCATGCGACTCGCATTTTACAGTATGCCACCGTGGTGAATTCATTCACGGGTTACCGAGCAGTGGTCCGGTCCATGTTTGCAGATGGCGACGACAACGAGGGACGACGCCAGATCCTGAACGAGTTCACAGAAGCGGTCCTCCACAGAGTGCACTCGATGGAGAGGCGTGCCATCACTCACCACTACTGGACTATGACAGCCATCCTTGATGCTCGCGCTATGGACCAGGAGCGCTCACGCCGGAACCAGCGCCGGCTGGTTGGCCTCATACTAGTCTGTGCCCTATTCACCCTGGCGCTGTGGTATTGACACTATAAATACGAGGGATGAGACAGAGTGTGTGTCATTCTCCCTTCGACATTTAGAGCAAGCATGTCACTACGAGCCATCCTGCCTCTTACACCCAGTGTGGGGTTATACGTCTATCAAGATAAAGTCATCCTCGTGAAAGACGATGAAGCTATTTACTGGGCGCCCGCTGAGATGCTATCGAATACGGTGACGCTACAGCGTGATGGCTGGACTAAATTTAAACGGGTGTTGAGCGGTGAGTTGGACGGAGACCTCATCCACCTGGACAATGCCATCTACGTATATTCCGACCCGCCCGTCCACATACGCCTGGGCCGCTACCAAGAGCCTACGCGAAGTATCCTCCTAAGCCCCTCTGTGTGGTCAGCCTTGGAGAAAGTAGTGCCTATTGTGGACCAGTTGTTTACACCGGACGACCGATCACCCGACCAATTGGCATGGGCTCGTGCTATGGAGGAC
Source organism: Hanleya hanleyi (assembly GCA_036873755.1). Classification (NCBI taxonomy): domain Eukaryota; kingdom Metazoa; phylum Mollusca; class Polyplacophora; order Lepidopleurida; family Hanleyidae; genus Hanleya; species Hanleya hanleyi. The sequence goes on from JAVTVY010025325.1 coordinate 109,706, forward strand.
GCCCTGGCTGAACCCCATGAACAACTACATGAACCCGACGACGATGCCATTGATTACCCCGCTAGACTCAGTCAGCCCAATGACATGACCACCTGATCCTTTGATCTCACGGGGTTCTCCCTATAAATACGAGAGACAGTGAAATCTGGTACCATTCACGTACTGACCATGACGGAGCATATAGTACTGGCGTATTTCAGCTTGACCCCCGAGGTTTTCCTGCACGTGTATGCGGATAAGGTCGATATCATGGAGGAGGTGGTGGGAGACACGGATCCTACACAACCGTGCCCGGCTCACATTCGTCTGTCCCGGGAGGGCTGGACCAAATTCAAACGGGTGTTGTCTGGTGAACTGGACGGCGACCTCATCCACTTGTGTCACGATGTGTACATCCGACGCGGCCCTTTCTTTGCTCAATTGGCTCGGCTAGATGGAGGTACAGTGCATTTTACCCTTCACCCTGATCTATGGTCTGCATTGGAAGATGCCGTGGTGGATGTGGATGAAGTGCTTATCAAGCGGTCATCAGACGAGTTGGACTGGTCATTGACCATGGCCACTGTGGAAGTCCACGAAGAAAATCAGAAAGAAACTCCGGCCCAAGATATACCCGTTATAAATAAACGATAGAGCCAGGGTCCATCATCATTTTGTCACCATGAAGCGCTGGGAGAAGGTGTTGGATAACTTATACTACAGTCCCGACAGTCCGGCAGCCTATAGGCATTGTCGGCTCTCTATCGAGCGGCCAAACCCCAGGGGGTACAACGTGCCCAAGTCCGAGATTGGTTAAGAAGACAAGACACCTATACCTTACATCGATCTGTCCGTCGCCATTTTCTACGGAACCGGGTCATCGTGGGAGGAATAGATGCCCAGTGGCAAGCGGATTTGGTCGATATGAGCGCCTTTGCCAAACACAACGATGAGAATCGGTATATCTTGACGTGCATCGATATCCTATCCAAGTATGCGTGGGTGGTACCCATCCGGACGAAAACGGGGGCAAATCTCATAGCGGCGTTCAAAGACATCTTCAAGACCGGGCGCAAACCTTTGTATTTGCAAACCGACGAAGGCACGGAATTCCTCAACAGACCGTTCCAAGCCTTTCTCAAGAAACAGAAGGTCTTCTTCTTCCATACGTACAACGAGACCAAGGCTTCCGTGGTGGAGAGGTTCAACAGGACATTCAAAGGCCGCATGTATAAATATTTCACCTATAAGAATACAAGGCGGTACATCGATGTTCTCCCGAAACTGGTGAGGGGTTACAATCGAGCCTATCATCGAAGTATAGAGAGAGCCCCCATTACCGTGACCCAACGCAATGAAGCCCAAGTCCGGCGTGTCTTGTACCCCAGGCCATCGCAGCGAACGACGAAGGCGGTGTACAAGGTCGGGGACCTGTACGGATCAGTAAAGTCAAGGGCAAGTTCGAGAAAAGTTACTTGCCCAACTGGAGCGATGAGCACTTCCTGATTAAACGGCGCCTACCCCGACAGCGGCGAGTCTATGAACTGGAAGATCTCCAAGGGGAAACGTTGCTGGGGACGTTTTACGACACGGAATTACAGCCTGTTGTAAAAACACAGCAAGACTACTACACGGTGGAGCAGATTTTGAAAACGGAACGTCGACGTGGCAAACTGTTTCATTTCGTAAAATGGCAAGGCTGGCCCAGTTCCTTCAATTCCTGGGTCGCGGCCAACCAGGTGAAACGACTATAAAACCAGACACCACTGCCGTCCTCCTTCATTCCACATCCGACCACAGTGCTATGGACCAACAGCAGCTGCCTCTGAACACAGCGTCTCGCAAAACGCGCAAAGCACAAGTGGGCTTTGGGGTGCTATTGCTAACCCTGCTGAGTGTGTTGTACGGAGGGGTGTTTTACGACGTAGCCTATGTCAGTACGTTACTTAACCAACTGAGAACACCAGCCATCAGTGAAACCGGTCTACAGAGAGCACCAGTCGTATCCAGCCCAGTCACCACCACCACACCCCGTGTACAAGCCACGTCGAGCTCTACACTTACACCAAGTACACCCACTACGTCTGAACACCTACCGGATTTCATCCCTCACAGTGAACCGACCACCCACGTTGTACTCACCCCCAGCACCATCCCTGAACGTGAACAGACAACGACGACCGACGTTGTACCCACCACCACTCCAGTTCACTCGTACGAAATTTACAAGAGCAGGTTACCACGACAACGGATACACCTCGAACCATGGACCCTCGGTGGCAGCATCCCTTCACCTGCGTCATCGCAGGACCGACGGGCTCCGGCAAAACGCACTTCGTCAGGAAGCTCCTTCAACACGCCGACAGCATGATCACTCCACCCATTGCCAGAGTCGTGTGGTGTTACGGAGAATGGCAGGAAGCGTATGCAGCAATGCCCCACATCACGTTCGTGGAAGGCCTACCCAACCTGGCCGATTTGGAACCCGACACCTTGGTGGTTCTGGATGATCTCATGGCGGAGACGGATGCACGGGTCACCCAACTCTTTACCAAAGGCAGCCATCATCGACGGCTCAGCATCATCTACATTGTGCAGAATCTGTTCAGTAAAAACAAAGAACATCGGAATATCAGCTTAAATGCCCACTACCTGGTGGTCTTCAAAAACCCGAGAGATACCACTCAACTGCTGCACCTGGCGAGACAGATGTATCCCGGCCGCACACCGTTTGCGTTGGAAGCCTTCAAAGATGCCACAACCCCTCAGCACGGGTATATGCTCTTCGACCTCAAGCAAGCCACCCCCGACCACCTTCGACTACGGACCGGCATCTTTCCCGGAGAGACCCACCACGTGTACATGCAAAAATAATGTAAACACATCCACAGTGGCGCACAGTGGGGAATAATAAAAAGAATGAATACCACAGCAGGGTTGACTTTGTCTGTGAGGTGGATAAAAAGGGCAGAGTTGTGGGTTCTAGCATTAGTTGTACAGGATGTCTGCGCGAGTACGGAAGCACGCTCCCACGCTCCGTGTATTGAAGACGGCCCCACCCGAGTTAGTCCGAACCATTGTACGCGGTGCGGACCCTGACCTTGTACGCTGTCTGTGCGAGATCGGGTACAACCTGTTAAAAGGCAACGTACCACTGACTCCGGCTCAGAAGACCAAGTTGGCCAAGCATAAGACAGGTCTCCGAACCCTAGTCCATAAGCGGGTCCCACAAACACAAAAGAAAAAGGTGTTACAGACAGGCGGCTTTCTCGGGGCCATCTTAGCACAGTTGGCCGCTTCCGTGTTGGGTCCAGTATTGGGTGGACTCTTCGGCCGGCAATGAACGACACGAAAAAAATGGTCCTCGTCGAACCACGGTTCCTGCAAAACCTCCAATCACCCTACCCTGTCCCACCTACGGTCAAGACCATAAACAGCCTCGATGGAGAGATGCAACAGATCTTACAGAGACCGGGGTTAAGCGACAGTGAGAAAGTACAACGGTACAATGAGACGCTTCAACAGTACATGACGTTCATGGACCAATACAAAACCCTGTCTACCCCAGCAACAGCAGCACCACCACCACCACCACCACCACGTGACAGACCGCTGACCTCAGCACCGCTCCAACAGCCGGGTCAGGTAGCCCCCACAGCCCCACAGTGGGTGGAAGACGAAGTGCTGAAGAGTGTACCTGCATCGTTCAAGAAACAAGCTGGTCTGGTATTACAACGGATGAAACAGAATCCTAACATGACTTGGAATGATAAAGGCGAACTCCTGGTACAGAATCAGGTGGTCCCCGGCACCCACATGACGGATTTAGTGAATGATCTGATGCGTCAACGCAGATCGCACACCGATCCTCGAGGATGGGAGGTCTTCGCTCAAGGCTTGAAAGACATGCATGTACCACGGGAATTGGTGGGGAACCCCCACCGCTGGGCCTTTATGCAGCAAACCCAGCAATCGCCGAGTGGCCCACTACCTTCTTGGGAAGCCGACTGGGAACCGGAGTCACCCCCAAAACACCACCACAACGGGCACTTTCTTTTCGCGCCTATAAAAAAACACCCTTGATCAAGACACCCCACATCTCCAGAGCCGTGACACGTAGCAAGTCACCGCGACGAACACGACGCCGCACACAACCGCCCAAGGCCTGGAAGACCTATTAAAACCAACAGCAGCAACAGGACAGCTCAGTCGCCATGTTTTACCTGACCCTACCCAGTAACAGTTCGCTGGATGTGTTTCCTGACAACACCGTGGCCAAGTACGTCACCCAGTTACCACAACCGTTACATTTACCTGGACGCTGGGAATGTGCCCTCGTGGATATCCAATACCCTTACTCGTGGTACAACGTGCGAGCCAATGAAGTGTAGTACGAGGTCACCTACGAAGGCAAAAACACCCGACTCACCCTGCCCGAAGGCCAATACGATACCCCCAAAGAGTTCACGGGTGGGCTGTCAAGACTGATGCATTATAAGGCGCTACGGGGGGTGACGGATAGTGCAACACGCCTGATAGCCTTGCGCTTCAAGAAAAACGTGTTCTTCGATGTCAACGTACACAACGACAAGGCACAGCTTACCGTCACCGATACCGTGAATGTGAAACTCAGTCCTACACTACAGCAAATGCTGGGTTTCGATATACAGACGTTCGCTGGTCCCAACCAACACCATGGCGAGATGCCGATGGATATGAAGTCGGGTATGTACGGACTCTACGTCTACTGGGACGTGGTGGACAACCACATCGTGGGCGATATCAACACACCTCTGTTACGGGTGGTCCCCATTAAAAATAAGTATGGAGGTCAAGTCACCCACAGTTTCACCCACATGCTCTACTTGCCCGTACGACAAACTGACATCAACACGATCACGGAGGATATAAGAGATGACACGGGACGACCGGTGGCATTCGAACGAGGAAAAGTGGTGCTGACACTTCATTTTCGACAAGCACGTGCTCCCCACTTTGCATAATGAAAGTACCTTACGAGTGCGATGCATGCAGCTATGCCGACTATTATGCCCAACAGGCCGGGGGTGGCTTTCCGGTATTTAGCGGTGCACGCATGCAACGAGGACATGGTCTGGGGAACATACTCGGCAGCATTGTGAAAACGTTCCTGCCCTTGGTGAC